>CAIGRO010012426.1:0-15689 GCA_903798355.1 Fraxinus baroniana
AGGGAGGGTAAAGTAGACATTTGAGATTTTTAAATAATTAATTCTTTTTTTCTTTTAAAGAATTTGATCAAAGGCCATCTAAACAAAAACTTGTTGAGTGGTGGCCATTCCAACTCATTTCCCCAATTAGATATCTGAGGAGGTAAAAAGTGCAGAGACATGGGGGAATAATTAAGGACCAAATTTGAATAAGAAAATGAAAAGAATCCATTTTTAATATTTATGTAAAGTGGCCTCTATTCAGCTCTTGTTTGACAATTATTAAAACAAAATCTTTTTTTTTTCAAACTCATTTTTAATCACCTATTCTCACAAAAAAAATATATATATTTCAAATAAATCTAAATTTTTCCTACTTTTTAATGATACATTCTCTAAAAAAATTATTAATCAAAAATTTTCCAAGAAATTTCTTTTTAATGATTGTCGAACGAGGACTCATTATTCTCAGAGTCATTTGCACTCCATCGTCTTACACTTGTTGGCACATTTCGAGTCATTTCACACTCATTTCTTCTTACATGCACACGATGACTCCATATAATTTTGGATGATTGTGCCTCTGAAGATGAAAATCGCCAATTAATTGAATATTGGAGTTAAATTTGTCACAAAAAGATTCAAGGACAAGGTTGTGAAGGAGCTAAATGTTGGGACAGTGGCTATAATTTATCAACAAAAAAGAGCACACTTGTTGATTTTTTTTTTAAAAAAAATTAAATTTTAGTGGATTTTGATTATGGTGGAATTTTAACCAAAATCGAACCTTACGAATAGAAAACTGTGGGTAACCGACTCTAGAGTTGAATAATTGACTCAATTGTAACGATTAAACATGCAAAATTTAAATTTTAAGTTGAAAGTGAAAGGAAAAAAAAAAGAAAAATGATTTTAAATTTTAATTAAAAACAATAATTGTAAAAGTGAAGGAAATTTGGATAAAAACGAGTTGGGATTCATGATTCCACTTAACCGTCGCTTAATTAAATTTTCAACATGCAACCTAATAAATTACTTATTTATTATGTTAGACTCGATTTTCCTATTTTAACTAATTACATCTCTTGGGGGAAATTAACATAATCAATTAGTTTAACCTACTATATTTTTATTTCGATTAAAACACAATCAATAACATTAATTATTTGTGAAAAATAGTTCAAATGATCACCTAGAGTCAAGAGTATATCTTTATTTACTACAAGAACCTGGGTTTCTACTATTTTAATTTGAATTGCACAATAATTTCTCAATAATTCTAAAAATCACTTAACATAATTATATAGTGATCACATAAATGAAAATGCAATAATAATAATAATAATAGCAGTAGTAGAAGTAGCAGTAGCAGTAGAAGAATTAGCAGTAGAAGTAGCAGTAGCAGTAGTAGCAGTAGCAGTAGCAGGAGGAGCAGCAGCAGCAGCAACAGCAGTAGTAGCAGTAGCAGTAGCAGTAGTAGTAGGTATTTTATAAGGAATTAAAATTATTAATTAATTAGCAACAAGTCACCAATTAATTATCTATAGATGGTTATTCAATCAAGTCAATTAATCCTATGTTTGAATACCGCAGTTCATATAATCAATAAGTAAAACAGTAAAAAACACAAGAATGATAATGGTGAAACCCCAACTGGGTAAAAACTCAGGGCACTTTTTCAGTCAACAATCCAATATAAATGATTTGTGACTTACAGTCCACCAAACTAGACGACGACACGTACTAACTGATCTCCTGAATGCAATTTCGACAACTATCCTGAATTCTGTGCTCCTGCACTAATTCCAACTGCAATTTTCAAAGCTCTCCTGGATTCTTCCCTCCTACAGCAACTCCTAGCTTTGTGAAATCGTTTATCTCATATGGAACTCGAAGAACAGCCTGTTCTTTACCAACTGGAACTCCAGTTACCTTCCTCGATCTTCAACAACTTTGACAGACATGTGGGAAGAAATGGTTTGGTATTTGGATTAAGAATATGGTGTTTTTCTCACTACCAAGAACGATTCTTAAAGAAACATAAAGGTTGAAAGCTCCAAAGATTAAGAGAATATGAAAGGACGGTGTTTGCTCAATGTTCAACTTTAAGAATTCTCGTTATGTGGCTTTAGAATATATATATATATAGGTAGGGTAGAAAATAGATGGGCCGGGAAAAATCCTTTAATACGCGAAATAAAATACTCCCGTATAACCCTGTTGCTTAAGCGAGGGCTCAATGACGGTCGAGCGACAAGCTGTCGCTCGAGCGAAGGAGGGACGACAGTCTAGCGATGCATTTTCTGTTTTTGTAGTTCGAGCCAACCCTTGGCGACAATCTAACGAAAACTCGTGTCATTTTTCTCCTTGTTCCAAACTCGAAACCCTAGAGATTTCTATTTAACTAACTTTTAAAAAAATTGCACATTACTTCTTGAACTTTTAAACTCTATCAATTTAAGTCCTTTTGTTCCCAGAATTCTCCAATTACAAAATCAACTAAAACCTAACAAACTCCCCATTAGTATTCTGTAACAAAACACTAATATATGTCATGACGTAATAAAATAAAAGTTACAGACTCAAAACAATAACACAACCTAAACTACAAACTATCTTGAACGAACTTTGCAGTACCTGTTTCCTGGAATAGACAACTAAAATTTCAGTGTAAAATGTATGGGAAACAGTATAAAAATAATCATAGTTCAAACAATTCACTTGTAGGTGTCATGTAAGCAATTGTAACTCAAATAACATATTTTTCAGTTTTAAATCATAAGCTAAACTAAGACACGGTATCAATGCAACCCAACATACCAAAACGAAATATTGACACTGTAAAACATCAAAAACTTAATTTTGTGAACTGAATTCAAACAAATATGCTTGTGCTCAATATTCATGTGTTCCCCCTTACCACAAACTTTCAATGTGTTTAAGTAGTAGTTAATTGTATCAATATCTCACCCCAACGACCCCTCAGACATAAAATGATATCAATGTGTAAATGTATCTATGTTTCACCCCAACGATCCTTTAGACATAAAAGTGTAAATCATAAAATACAAGTAAAAAAAATTGATATCAATGTTATATATACAGATTTAGAGAAATAATACAATATGTAGGCACAAAAAAATATACAGACTCCGCCAATCAACAAAAACTGCCTATTATCTACTTTATTTCCCTTTTTTGTCACACAATGACAAGGAAAAATCCTAAGAAGCACCGGTAGCATCATCTCAGTGGCGACGAATCTACCGGAGACCACGCTATACATAGCCAACAGCTTCGTGAAGAGTAGTGACCTTGGTAGTGAGGCGACCTCCTGTAGCACATAGCTGGGTGATCTCTGCCATCATACGAGCCTGTTGCTCGATAAGCACGGTCATCTATCCCAAAAGAGCGACTGACAGGTCGATGGGTCAGACGCAGAATGAGCAAACTCAAGAGGAGTTGGAGGTATTGATGTAGAAGGAGGAGTAGCCGAAGAAGTGGACGGGATATCAGAGGGTGGAGGAGTAGAAAGAAAATTGGATGGGTAAAAAAGATCAGGTCATTGATGGGATCAGTCGGCACAGTCGGGTCAACTGGTTGTGCTGGCTTGGATGAAGCATGAGACCCACTCTGAGTAATAGTGGTATGGCCAATTAGCCTGGAAACCCGCCTCAAACCCCCCTCAGGTAAACTACTCCAACCTTCGTACCTGTCATACGAAAATCCCTCAAGATCTGCTAGCAAATGAAAGTGGGAAAAACAATAGTGCATATCGCACATGGACCACTCTTCATCGCTATGTCAAACACTGTGCAGCGGACTAAAGTGTCCGAAGGAAGTGAATCATGGGTAAGATATGGAAACAGGGGGTGGACGACTCTTGGAATGTGAATAACACTAGATATAACGTCCGGAGTAATCTTAACTACTCGACCTCAAATAATAACCCAAAAAGAAGATTCGCTAGCATCATGGATGTTAGCATATAACTCTTGAACAAGAAGACTCGATGGGATGACAAATCAACAAGCAAAGGTTCCCAACCCTAATAAGTGAAAATGGCAGCGAGGTCGGGGGATAGGTCAGACATAATGACCTCTCACTTGAAAAGAACGGGACCCTAAAAGAATTGTGACCCAAAAACCACTTGAGCTACGGCATAAATAAACCTAGTTCGACTAAATGCAGTTGAAGTACTAGGAGTAGATGGAGTAGTGCGTGCTCTCTTAGGCAGCATCTGAAAGAATTGAATTACAAAACCATTAAAGCCTCGATAAACGACAAATGAAATCTTGATATGCATAGCATGAATGAATGCACGCAAAATAAGGCAAAAGAAATGACATGCAACGTGCCCTATAGTGAATGTATGACAACAAGAAATGATGCCTAGATGTAGGTGATATGAAGACATGACATGTGCCATGTTGTCATGGCGAAGAGACGTAACGCCAAAACGGAGGGACGTGACATCCCCGTGCGGTGCCAAAACCAAGCACAACCATGCACACCAACCCATATGCACGAACTAACCTAAACATAAAATCACATCAACAAAATCCTTATATCGAAACGACCACTCGACACCCCAACGGACCAACCCAACTCCAATATACTAATGCCAACATTACCCAAACCAACAACAACATCCTCAAACACTCAAAATCACAAACCAACCTCCATATTCACACACCAAGTCACTATCGAATCCAAAGTAACCCAATGAATTTCAATGAAAAGAGAACACTTAAAAGAAAATGCCCAAAAAGGTTCTCAATCCGATCTTAATTTGAAAAAATCATGCAAAAGTGGATGACAATCAATAACATTGAACAAAGCATGTAGTGTAACATCAAGCACACCAGCAATGATGGCTAATCAACCAAGAAATCTAAAGAAAATATGAATGAAATCATTACAAGTGATAAAATACCAAAAAATTGAACAATTTGCCTTTAAACTTGATGTTTTGATGAAGTAGTACGTTCAATGAATGATTCCAAGTAGTTATTGAGTGGGCAAATCTCCAATTTGGTTGGATTGAAGTGTTTTGACAAGAAATCAAGAGAAAAGTGGAGAAAAAAATGCGACAAACCCAAAAAAATAACGTTAAAGTTCAAAAATACGAGTTGTCGCTCGAGCGATAAGCGAGCGAAATAGCTTCTATTGCTGTCGCTCAAGCGTGTTCCAGCGATAAGCTGGCGACACGCCAAGTGACAGAAATAGCACCAAAAATTTAAAAATTCAGAAAAGTAGCATTTTTTTTATAAAACTAAATAAAACGTTAATATAAACAACTCAACCTCTCGACACTTTGATAATTAAAATCAAGCATGCAATCACAATTTGAGCAATATCAAAAAGACTTTCCCACATACGCAGTTAAGTTCAAGATGGAGTAGAGAGTGTAAATGACTCATGTGTGTAATGTGCCACTATTTTCTCGTGAAAACGACTCCAAACCTTAATTTTTTGAGAAGTAAAGTGTATAAATGACTCATGTATGTAATGTGTCACTATTTTCTGGTGAAAACGACTCCAAACTTCAAATTTGTGAGAAATGACATGAGAAACATCACTTGTTAAATAAGTATGATTCCTACAAATGAAAGTCAAACCTGAATAAATTTCAGGACCTAAAAATGAGCTCAAATATGTGATAAATTTTCTTTTCTCCTTCTGAATGTTAGCATATTTTATTTTTTATCACTTTTCTCATAAATAACACCTTATGTGCCGACTCTGTTCATTAAGTGACTAAATTGACCTCTGTAATGAGATTTAGGCCGGTTAACCCAAGTCGGATGACCATAGGCACCAGGTTGTGAGAAACCCCTTAGACTTAATCACTCGAGTCAAATAGGTTTCAAACAGAGTATAAGATGAACCAATTAAGCACATAATTTTTTTTTTATCATAAATGAAACAATAGAGGGAGACTATCATGAGCTAAGGTTATCTAAATGTAGGTCAATTCATGTTCGAGGTCATCCTACTAATATGTGACTGTCATCCTAAATCTCATAGGCTCGGTTCAGACTTATTCACAAGATCATAGTGTGCACAGTACAGAAGTTTACATGATGACACATATACTTAATACTCCATGTTAAACCGAATCAAGCAATGGAAATAACAATGCAAAACAGATAATTGCTTACTTGGTCATACATAACATGTTTAAAATCATCACATAAGGATGGAATTAACAATATTTTTGGGCATGTGTCATTTGCCAAAAAATGAAAATATTTTTGTATATTTTCATTTTTCAGTTTTTTGAAAAACTATATTTAAAAACAAATGTAAAGATATAGAAACAGCAAAACAAACACAGAGCAAAAAAAAAAATAAGTGGGATACATGCATGAATGAATGGACACAATGAACCGCACATGCATGCACCTAAACATCATATCATGACAAAATTTGAATGCCCTTACCATTAAGAGCACGATCATTTTCGCAACCTTCGAGGTCGCTTTCCTTGACCTAAACATTCTTGGAAGCAGAAGATGATTGAGTTAACTGAGTTATCATCTCAGTTAAATGACTGGCTTTATTGGCAAGAAAGTCAACCTTACTAGTACTTACTAGTGAAATTCAGATTTTTACTTCTATTCACACTGTTACGACACCTAGGTCGAATGTGTCCCAATATGCCACAGTGGTGGCAAGTGGGAATGAACCGTGGTTCAAACACGCTTGGAGGTTGTTGCCAATAAGTAGGATGATTGACCCTACGCTGTTCAGTATGTCTTGATGAAATGGCATGCTTACCTTTGGATTTCGGATAAGCAATCTCACGAGCTTTGTTTGTGGCAGGAACGAACATGGTCTTGGATCTACTAGATGTAGCATCACAGTTATGAACATAACCCAGACCATGCCTATCACCCGCATGCTTGTTTATCCCAAGCAGATTATCCAGCCTCTGTGAACCACTCATGAATGACTAGAGTTGAGCACTAGATTTATCAAGATCAAAATTTAATGATTTAACTTTAATTTCCAAGTTTTCATTGACGAGTTTCAGCTCACTCACTTTCTTGGTCAAGTCTTGAAGGTCACTCAGCAATTTTCACCTTCAAGCTCAAGCTTGTTCACATTTTTCAAAACGAGTTTGATTACCTTCTTGATTTTGAGACTCTCATCAAAAAATTCACAATAAGACTTATGAATGTCCATCTCATCATCAGAATCTTCATCAGACAACTTACTCTCATTCTCCCCTTTTCCATTCTCACTCTCACGGTCGGATTCGATTGCAGCAATAGAGGTAAACGCCATGAATTTTTGTTCATCCTCACCACCAAATGCCTTATTTTGAGAACTGAAATTCGACTCCTCGTCACTTATGGTCACGGCTAAAGCCTTACGCCTTTCCTTATTCGAGCTTCTATTTAGATTAGGACATTCATTTCTATAGTGACCGTAACTTTTGCACTCATGGTATTGAACAGATTGAGTTTTCCTAGCGGGAGTCCTAGAGGTGGTATTCTCACGTCTATCTCTCAAGAGTTTACTAGGGACATCACTACTCTGCGTCTGATGCTTTCTTCTATTCCTCAACACCTTCAGGAATTTTTTAACGAAATATGCAATTTCGTCGTCCCTAAGCATCTTAGTGTCAGTGGGCTCTCTCTCAGCTTCTCTAACAGTGTTCATGGCGACGGATTTAACCTTTTTAGATTGTGAGACAGTGAGTTCGTAAGTTTGAAATGATCCTATGAGTTCTTCAATTTTAACAGCATCCAAGTCCTTACTCTCTTCAATCGCAGTAACCTTGGGTCTGAACCTCTCGGGCAGTGATCTAAGAGCTTTTCTAATAATTTTTCACTCGGGGATCCTCTCACTTAAATTAAACTCCAATTGAGTATGTCATTCAGTTTAGCATAGAAACTATCAAATGTCTCATCATCGGTCATCCTTATCTCTTCTAACCTAGTGGTTAACATCTGCAGTTTAGAGTTCTTTATAGTTTTAGTTCCCTTGTGTATGGTTTCTAGAATATCTCAAACTTCCTTAGTAGTTTCACACATCGATACACGCCTAAACTCTTTAGCAGATACATCCATGAACAAGGCATGAAAGCCATTACTATTCTAATTACACTCAACAAGATTCGTTTTTGACCAAAGGAAGATGCGAGTGGGTGTGACAACACCTTTAGCAAAGCTCTCATTCGAACTTTTCAATAGGCATAATTGCTTCTGTTGAAAAACGGAGGCACAGACAAGGACGGACTCATCTAGAAATAACCAAAAAGGTTAGGAATCGATTTAAGACTCTGATACCAATTGAAATTTACGCAGTTCGACCCTAACAATACGTAGACGGAGGTGAATAGATATTTTATACGAAATTAAAATTATTAATTAATTAGTAACAAGTCACCAATTAATTATCTGTAGATGGTTATTCAATTAAGTCAATTAATCCTATATTTGAATACCTATAATCATTAAGTAAAGCAGTAAAAAACATAAGAATGATAATGGATAAATCCTAACTAGGTAAAAACTTCGGTCACTTTGCCAGTCAACAATCCACTATAAACGATTCATGACTTACAGTCCATCATACTAGACGACGATACGCACTAACTGATCTCCTGACTGCAATTTTGACATCTCTCCTGAATTTTGTACTCATGCACCAATTCCAACTGTAATTTTCAAAGCTCTCCTGGATTCTGCCCTCCTGTAGCAACTCCTAGCTTTGTGGAATGGTTTATCTCCTGTAGAACCCGAAGAACAACTCGTTCTTCACCAACTGGGACTCTAGTTACCTTTCTCGATCTTCAGCAACTCTGACAGATATGTGGGAAGAAGTGGTTTGGTATCTGGATTAAGAATATGGTGTTTTTCTCACTACCAAGAACGATTCTCAAAGAATCATGAAGGTTAAAAGCTCTAAAGATTAAGAGAATATGAAAGGACAGTGTTTGCTTAATGTTCAACCTTAAGAATTCTCGTTCTGTGACTTTAGAATATATATATAGTTAGGGTAGAAAATAGATAGACCAGGAAAAAAAGCCTTTAAAACTCGAAATAAAAAATTCCTGTATAACCTTGTTGCTCGAGTGAAGGCTCAACGACAAGCTATCGCTCGAGCGAAAGAGAGGCGACAGTCTAGCGATACAGTTTCTGTTTTTGTAGCTTGAGCCAACCCTTGACGACAGTCTAGCGAAAATCTGCGCCATTTTCCTCCTTGTTCCAAACTCGAAACTCTAAACCTATTTGACTAACTTTTAAACAAATTGCATATAACTCCTTGAACTTTTACACTCTATCAAGTCATTTTGTTCACAGAATTTGCCGATTACAAAATCAACTAAAACCTAACATACATACATACATACATATAATGAGCACCGGTGCTCATCTTGTGCTCAGCACTGGTAATGTGCCATATCAATTCATTGGTGGATAAAGTTTTGGTGGTCTCATCATTTCGATTAAATTTATTATTTACCAATGAATTGATTTGATGTGTCACCGGTTGTTACACCTCATCCATTTTTAGTCAAAGTCAAATAAGGATTAAGCTGAATAAATAATTTTTATTGGGTCTAATTAGTAGCTACTAATACTTAGAAGGCTAGAAATAGTATATAAAGAAATCTAGGGATTTACGTTATATTATTGTATATGAAAGGACTAAATATGATTTTGTATGAAGATTAGGGACTTGACCTTGCAATTTCCTTATGGTCAAACATTTAACTTTACCCATATCTATCCATTTGACTCAATTTTTGGGAAAACTGAGAGAGAGCAGAGAACGTTCCATATAAGAGAAAAGGAAGAAAAAAAAGGGAAAAGAAAGAAAAGAAAGAAGAAGAGAAAGAAGAAGAAGAGGGAACTTAAAGCTTGGAACCACCTTGCTCAAGTCTAATTTCCAGTTGGTTGTAATATAAGGTAAGTTGGGAATATTAGTTACGTGGAAATTATTCTTCTTAAGTTAATAGTTGGAGAAGTTGTTAATATAACTATAAAACAACAAGGAATTGAAGAGAAGAACATGAAATATAAAGCATATTAGTAAATGAAGAGTTGATAATTTAATAGGTACAAAGGTGAATAAGAATTTAGATTTTTTTTTTCTTCAGCCAACTGAATTGGAAATGGAAGAAATGTTTCCTGTCATTTTATTATCAATTTGAAACCATTATGGAAACTTGTATATACATTAGTAGATGAATTATGGGCAAAACAATGGATGAAATTTGACAAGTAAGTGAAAACAGATTATTAAAGAAGTGAAATGATTATCATATTATTTTTACTAAAATCTTGAATTGAGTTTTGACTTAAATAACTTTATTATTATATCAGGAGGTAATGAAGGGATCGGGATAGCTTATCAGCCAAATTAATCGTCACGTAAATAGCTTGTCAGTGGAAAACTTAAGTATTTTCCAAGTATAGGTAATTAATTATATTATTATACATTTTATACAGTTAAGTGAATTATTTGTCCAATGATGTATTAATTTGAAAATATTCCTTCATTATGATTTGTGTGGAATTTTAAAAATTGGGTATGGATTATATGTGAATTGGAATGTGAGACAGGTATGATATTGAGATCGACCAGAAAAGTACCCATGATTATACACTTATTCTAGTTTACGGAGTGGCCTGGCGGTGTTCTATGCTACACTGAGGGGTCTTGACTATAGATGAAGGGGTCTGACTGTGTACATATAGTTCACTAAGGGGCCTTGACCGTGTTTTAGTATTGATTATGAGAGATCTTTGAGACCCACTTTCATTCACGAAGGGGCCTAAGAGTTGTGGCGAAAGTATTTAGCTCGATGGGCAGATTATAGATTTCAGTCAGAGGGTACATTTTTGGTTGATCACATGTGATGGGATGAGACGATGATATGGATTTGAGTTGATGATTATATCATGATTATTAGATTTATACTATGGACTGGTAAATTATGTAAACTTGATGTTGATAAAAATGTGTAAATGGAAAGGTATAATTATCTTTTAACTTCTCAACTCACTGAGTTATCAACTCATAAATTTACCCACTACTTCCTTATCAGGTGACAGTAGAGTTTTTTGGCATCTTGTGGAGTTGAGCCTTGATTTGGAGTCAGAGCCACCCACGAAGTTAACTAGTATGACTCATTTTCTAGAGCATTGATCAGTGTTTCCCTACATGTTCATTTTTTAATGTCATTCCACATCATTTGTAGATAGTTAGATGGGCTCACTATGTATTTTGCATCCATATGTACAGTTGATGTTATTTTCATAGTAAAAGTATTGAGAATTCGACTTATCTCTATACCGTGTTATATAATTACGAGTTAGTATTAACATGGTACTATTGTTGGGAGTTATATAAAATTGCTTACATGTTAGTTAGTCCAAAATACAGGGGAGATAATGTCGAAATATTTATTAAAATAAACATATGTTTCACGTTGTAGTAATCTTGATGGTGGGTCCAACTTTTAGTTGTATCTATCATCGGCGCACGTCACACTCCGGGTCCACTAGCTTTTTCAGGGGTAGGGCATGTCACCGGTGCTTAACATAATATGAACATTGGTGATTAATATATCATTCTTCTATATATGTGTGTGTGTGTGTGCGCGTGCGCTCGCAAATCCATTTAGCATGATTATATGTATGAAATGTTTACGAGTTAATGAAGATTTGACATAAATGGGTTATATAAACTGACATTTACTATTGAAAAAAGGGGAAAGAAAACAGATTCTAGATATATGAACATAAATTCCAATAGCCATTTGTAGAATGGACTTCTTTTGATTGAAACTAGTAACTAATTAATATATAAAGGAACATTTGAGCCAAATTTGGCATCTCATTAAGTGAATTATCCATATCTAGTCCAAACATGTTGATTATGCGATACTTTTAGTATCTGTTGAAGATGTGTAACTCTTCAATTAATTCGAGGGATAAATGTAGTGGTAGGCATAATTTTCTCCTCTTCAAATATCAAAGTTTGTATTTATTAATTTTTGTACCATAGAAATTCAGATGTCTACTTTATACATGTATTAAATTTCTGTGAATGCAATTTGTGACATTTTTCCCTTTGTGATGTCAATAACTCTTGAAGTTGGGCCAAGTATTTGGTAACATTAAAATTTCAATTATGTGTTGGGGATTTACTTAATCACGCACAACCAAAATTAAATAATATTTCAATTCCCACCAAGGATCTTCTTTGTGCTTAGAGAGAAACCGTGATAAATATTATACATTTGTTGAATTTTGCAAACTTCTTTATCTTGAACCCGAATAATCACAATTTGCGTTCTACAACTATCTAATTGTCCAACCTCTTATAAAAATCCACACATGGAACAAGAATGACAGAATTAGGGTTTCTCTTTTCTTGTGCTAACAAAATAATGAATTGTATTTTTGATTTATCAAACCCTAACCGTTCAGTAATAGAAGTCCAAATGGGCCGACCCTACTTAAAGTTAACCTGATCCAATATTTAATTAATATAATTAATTAATCCAATTAATTAACTCAAGTCTATTAACAAACAACACAATTAATTAATTTCCACATTTGTCAATTAATTAATAAATATTATTTTTCTAGTTCTCATTTGCGTGTGACCCATTAGGTTCCTAATCGTGATGCCTAACGACGTGAATTATTATTTTTATCTAATAAAAAATAAGTTAAATTAAACCACCATTTTAATTCATCATTAATTCACCTAGATTAATTAATTCACATTCGCCGTCCTAAATTGACATATTATAAAATGGCACTCAATACATGTGATGGGAAATATCACATAATATAATAAAACCAAACTTGTTCATATATTGTTAAAATATGATCATTTCGTCAATATGATTCGATCGATTACGAGATATGAAGTGTATTAATTTGGATTATCGAACATATCTTTCATCCCACTATTAAGTTAATATAAATCAAAAACTCTTTTCAACTTATGAGTATACCTTGACAAAGGATTTCCTTATCAACTTAATTGAATGAAATGCCGATCATAATCTCTTACTATCCAAGAGTGACAAATTCTCTATCGATTATTCTCAACTTTCATATGATTCTTGACATACCCAAATGATGTTGTAATAGCGACTCTAGCAGAGCAACATCTAACATCACCAAAGCATATTGTCCCCATATAAGATATTATGATAACCTCAAGTCAAAAAACCAATTCTACTACAGAACGTTAGAGATTAACCATTGACATTCAAAAAGTGATCCATGTAGAATCTATCAAGAGGTCACCAATGTTTTGTTGCGTGTTAATTTAATTGTTACTACACTTTAACTTGTGATATCAGCTATTTACTTCATGAGTAAAAAATGCCACATGTAATGGTCTATCCTTAATAACAACGTCTGCATCTCGTTATTATCTACGATCACGAATGATTTAAGATTCAATCATATGTAATTTGTATCTCACAATCACAACTCATTATGATTAACAACTTACCAAAACTTGAATTTACGGATTCTATTATTTAATTTATTAGAATATTAATTCAATTAAATAATAGATCTAGCATAAATGAAATGCATCAATTATATATTAAAAGTGTTTATATCAAAAGTTGATTGGACCTAGGGAATGATACTTACAAATTCCCACTTACACTGTATCCAATTACTTATGTATATAATATCATAAGAGTCTACATGACAATCATGTTTGTTCTACAGCTCAATGTCAATGGATCTACAATATTATCAATTGTGAAAATTCGTTCTTTCTTTAGGTCATTTCTTTGTATTACCTCTCCAATGAGATGATACCGCCTTAACACATGTTTGGATCATTGATGAGACCTTAATTCATTTGCTTGCACGTTGGTTCCATTGCTATCATAATGTAGAAATATGTGATCAACAATGTTAAGAACTACCTCAAATTCAGTGATGAACTTTCTAATCCAAACCACAACATTCGTTGCTTCTAAAGTACTGGTGTATAAGGCTTCTACTATTGAATCAAATGTTATTTCCTGTTTGAAATATTTCCAACACACCGCTTAAGAGTAAACCAATATCCTGATTGAGATTTGCTATCGTTCTAATCAGACTAGAAGTTAGCATCAATGTATCAATGAATTCTCAATTCATTTTCTCCATATAAAATCTTCTCAAGATTTTATCTATGTAATTTAGGATAAGATAAGCAATTTTCTAGATCTATCTTTGTAGATCAAGTTGTTTCTCTCATATTTTTCATGAAGATATTATTTCACAACCATAGTTTCAACAATTGAAATATAGAGACGTTGTTTTCTGTTAATAATATGTCATCTATGTATATTATTAAGAATACAACAACGCTCCCATTATCTTCTTGTAAACACGTGGTTTATCTTTATTCCTAATAAAATCAAATATTTTGATTGTCTCATCAAAGCGAAGATTCCAACTTCTAGGGGCTTGCTTTAATCCATAAATGGATTGATCAAATTTGCATACCTTGTTGGCTTCTTTAGATTTAAAACCTTCGGGTTGTGTCATATACACTTCCTCTTGTAAGTTCCTATTAAGGAAAGTAATTTTAACATCCATTTATCATATTTCATAATCGTGATATTCATCTATTGCAAGCAAAATCCAAATAGACTTTAACACGCTACAGGCGAAAAAGTTTTATCAAAGTGAACACCTTGTTTTTTTTTATAACATCTTGCTACTAGTCTTGCTTTGTAGTTATGGATGTTTCCATCTAGGTTGCCTTTTTCTTGTAAACTCATTTACAACCTATGAGTTTTATCACATCAGGAGTTACCAAGGTCCAAACCTTATTTTCATACATTGAGTTCATTTCGGATTCCATGGTCTCCTACCATCTCTTTGAATCAACACTTGACTTTGCTTCTACGTAACTAGTAGGATCATCATCCTCGATTAATAATACTTGATTNTGTTTTCATATATTGAGTTCATTTCAGATTCCATGACCTCCTACCATCTCTTTGAATCAACACTTGACTTTGCTTCTACGTAACTAGTAGGATCATCATCCTCGATTAATAATACTTGATTAGTAATTGTAAACTCGTACCTTCTTGGAGGTTGAATGGTCCTACTTGATTTACGCTGACCCGGAGTGTCCTCGAGAGTTTTTATGTCCTAATCAAGAGTTTGTCCCTCAGCAAGCGGGATCAAACTCAGGTTCATCTAATTGGTCAACGATATTTGTGGATTCATGAACTTCTTCAAGTTCTAATTTGCTCCCACTACCCTCTCCTAGAATGAACTTTTTCTCTAGAAATGAGCCATGTCTTGAAATGAATACCTTTTTCTCAACGGGATTATAGAATTGATATCCAATTATCTCTTTTGGATATCCACAAATATACATTTATCGAATTTAGTCTCAAGATTATCCGATTCAGTGTGCTTCACATAAAGCGTCACAGGCCCAAACTTTCATATGAGATGAGTTGGGTATTTTACCTTTCCATAACTCGTCCGTAGTTTTGTCAACCGATTTAGATGGGACATGATTTAGTATGTAGCGTGTGGCAATCAGTCATGACCTCAAAACGATTTTGGAATGTTTTCATGACTTGTTCTTTATTGCACCATATCTAATAGTGTACAATTTATTCTTTCAGATACACAATTATGTTGCAGTGTATGTGGAGGAATCCACAATGATAGTGTAGCGACCCGAATTTTAAA
>CAIGRO010012437.1:0-22429 GCA_903798355.1 Fraxinus baroniana
GTGCTTGCCCATGAAACAAGTCGAGGATAGTCTCAAGAAAGCTGGGCTCAATTCACCTCATTTTTTTAATTCGAAAATTACATTTTGTAGCTACAAAAAGTTGTAGTTAAAATGTAAGTTGTTCGCGAGCTGACTTGCCTCGTGAGCCAACTCGTGCGAGTTCACAAGCAACTAATTCGCCTAGCAAATGATTCGCCCCCACTTAACACTCCTACACAAAATTATACAAAATCAACCACTTGTTTTGTGCAATTTTTCATGATCAACATAATAAACATGATATTATTGTTGATCACACATAGGTTAATCAACTTATTAATTCGATTTATTAATTTTTGCAAATTGAAATTAATATATATATATATATATATATATATATATATATGAGAGAATATATGCTTTATCTGGTATATATATAGAATATATTGTCATCAAATTTCTATGTTATCTATGTGCTTGTGCTGTATGGCACTTACAATAAATCAGAATAAATTAGCGTTTTGATTGATGCATATGCTGGCTGTTGTTATTGCCCGATGGCCAATCATATCTTTATACTCCACAATAATTAAGGATTTTTATATTTAGGGAAAAGGAAAAAGGGTTTTACGAATTTCACAAGTGATTTCCTACCCTTAAAAATTCTAACTTATTTTATTTCCTTACTTGTTGTCCGAGCTCAGATCTGCTATCCAATTTTTATTGATCTTCAATTAAATCTCGACACCTCTAAAGATTGTAGTGAAGTTAGTGAAGGTTCGACACATCTAAAGCTAATGCTATTTATCACTATAATTGATCAGCATTAGTCGACAATATAATTTCATTGAACAATACGACAATAATCTCACTTCTGCTTAGATCGGTGGAAATCATCACAAGCGATACGTATTAAATTGCATTACTCAAAACTCTTGATACCTAAAAATCTAGTGCTTGTTTGATAAAACTTTAATAAGTTTTCATCAATTTTTTAATCGGTCAAACTTTAATTTTAATTACACATTTCCTGTGATCCACCAATTTTATAAATGTTTTGAATTCCTCGACACGTATGTAGTGATAAATTAGGTCAAATATGCAATAAAATGTGAACATAGAGTACATGCTTGGAGACTATTCCACAGGAATACGAGGATGGACATGCCTCTACGCATTTACAAATCACTGGATAAAGACACATCGTAAATGCTTAGGCGCGTTAGGTACCCATTTCAATCATTGACTTCAGCTTCAAATCCTTTGGGACCAAAATTGACCAAGAAATTTAAACACGTAAAACCAATCAGTCCTATTGGTACTTTCTTTCATATGGCAATCAATTGCTTTAATTAAGAATTAAAAAATAAGATTACATAAATATAGGGTGTGTTTGAGCCATATTATTTTGAAATAATGTATTATGGAATAGTAGATTGATAGAGAATGTGTGGTTGAAAAAGAAGGAAAAGTTATTGATGTGATGAAAAATGTTATTTTATTGAAGAATGTGCGGTTGAAAATGAGTAGAAGAATGAGAATGAAAAATTATTATTATTATGGTTTTATTTAGGGTGTGTTTGAACCACATTATTTTGGAAGAATGTATTCTGGAATAATAGATTGACGGAGAATGTGTGATTGAAAAAGAAGGAAAAATTATTGATGTGATGTAAAATATCATTTGATTGAAGAATGTGTGGTTGAAAATGAGTAGAAGAATGAGAATTTTAATATGACTCAAATAGGGGCATAGTGTCTTATTAGTCCAAAAAACATTTTTACTTCCTGCACGTTTCGGGCCGATCCTGATATTTTGGGGCCTTATGCCAACTTCAAATATAGGGCTCTTATGAATATTTAGTCTATGTTTGACCCTCATTTTTTCAAAAATTCATTCCAACCATTTATTCTCCCATAATTTAATTATTGATTTTAATTTAGAAAATAATTAAATTAAATTAAAAAAAAAAACCAAACGTATTACAAAAATTGAAAGGCAAAATACAAGATTTAAACTTTAGTGCACACATAATAAAGGGAAAAAAATAGTAATTGGATCAAGAAAATACCAAACCAGATTATATAGCACATAGAGAAGCACTAATTTAATTAAAACATTAATCAATACAATCACGTTGAAAAACAAGAAAAAATGGACAAATAAAACAAAATACAAGAATTTAGTCTAGAGAGAAATGAATATCAAAGCCTTTAGCAGCAGCTCTTTGAAGGTAAGATCCACTATAGGAGTATTAGAAAACGTGATGATCGTAAATTTTGCTTTCTTGATAAAAAAAAAGGCCAAATTAATTATATGTAGAGAAAGTAATGACTGTAATATATTTAATTTATACGTAAATGAATGTGATAGGTTTTACATCATTTATATGATTTTTTTTAGAAGTGTTTATATTTTCGAATTTTATTAGCTTCTTGTGTTTGCGTATGATAATCCTAATTTTAAAAAAATGGTAATTATAATTTTCGTTTTTCTTCAACCAATCAATTAAACTTACATAATTTGGGGCCCTCATCAGAATAGGGTCTTAATCGATTGCCTACGCTGTCTATAGTCATGGCCGGCCCTACATATGCTATTGATGATCAACGGTTTAGATGCCAATTAAGTTATGATAATGGTGTTATCACGTAATAGGGCCAAATATGAAGTAGAGAAATTTCTGTGAAACCTATAAAACTAATGCAACCCAAAAATAGAAGCTGGAAAAATTGAACAATGGGATAATACCATACCAGGAAGTAACAACTATATTTTATCAAAACACACGGAACAGAAGAAAAGAATCACATCAGCAGCCATAGAAAGTTCAAACTTCTATTCTGTAGAAATCTCATTGCATAAGTCATCCGTGTTTCCACAAAGCAGGCCGAGGACTGAGTCCACTAAAATAAAAAAGTAACACTCAGCAAGGGAAATTGGTTAAAGAGCATAGTCAAACTTGTCAACTCATGATTAGCTTAACTCACAAAATTGAATTAGCCCCGTACACATTAAAATTCAATTAAAATTTCAAACAAACTCAATTAGCCCTCTATTTTGTTTTTCTCTCTAGACATCAAAGCAATTTTTTTCAATTTTTTTTAGTTTTTTATCGTATCTTGCAACCTGATTTAACTTTAATGTAATATCTTGACATATTCTCGAAAAAGTATAAGAGGTCTTATTTTAGTGTAATATTTTATATGCTCGCGAAAATGTATAATAGCTCGATTAAAAGAAGATATCGTTGAGTTTCAGTATAAATTATAATCTTAAGCTCTACAAAAATTAAATAATTAATATGAAACTTATATAATCCTAGATCCAAAACTAATCGCATAAATTGCAATTTTATAGTAAAATATATGCAGTTAATGCACTAAAAATACTTTTGTTTTAGAACGATATACATTAAATGTTGATATCGAATTTTGTACCTCCAACTTGTCCAACAGATTCCAAAGTCTCCCACGTCTACATAAGTTTGATTCTTGTACAATTGGAAAAACGTTAGTCACACATGACTTCTTCCAAAGGTGGTGGAGTTGGCCACGCACATTTTAACAGTCAAGTCAATAGTAGTAAGTATGAGTGTGAGAGGTTCTTTAAACGCGAGTTTCTAATATAAAAAGGGGATTGACTTTAGGGTAGATTGTGATAATAACACTTAGCGTAGCAAGATTGTAGTTTGAGAGTCTAAACTTGAATTATCTTTGAAATAATACATTGCGTAAACTTTTATAGTAGAATATGATGAATATTAGCCATGGGATGAAAGTATTCGTGGCATATTTATACGGTTGGGACCTCTTGTCAATGACATCAATCAATTATAAGCATTTAATGTTAATATCATTTTGTTGCCCATAGTTCTGACAAAAAACTTAGACTCGACCTAACTGGCTGAGTAGGGTGACCGACAACAATGAATTGTCATGTCAATCACTTGTTATAGATTGCATAAAAGAGCCCAGATCTGAGTACCACGTAGGGTATTTTGGGACATCGTCAGTCGAGATATAATATAATAGCATATATACACGCACATATTGTTGAGACAAGAATTTAAAATTTAACAAGTTAAAGTACACGGGGCGAGGGAGTGGACAAAGTTCATTCACCTAATGAAGCAAAGAAATTAAAGATCTTTTATTGAAAATTGGGCGAAAGAGAAAAGTCATAAAGCCAAATTTAGAACTAAAGACACAAACTTTATCTTTATGGTTGTCACAATTTAGAAAATTGCAATTAATTCAACTTATTTTGTGTCGCTACGAGACCAGACATTAGCCATTCAACTTTTCCCAAATTCGTAAAAGAAAATCTTGGTAAAAGTAAGCTCCTAGGATACCATGCTTTGCTCTTAATTCGAGTATAAACGGTTTTTCTAGTGTAGATATATTATGTTATGGATGAAAACTCATATAAATTAAGGTTATTTTTATGACATTTTGGAAGTGTTCAAGAAATGGTTTTTTTTTTTTTTTTTCTTTTTTCTTTTGAGGATTAATATTGTGTCCATGAAATTTGTGGTTAATAAATGAGTATTTTAAATATATTGATTTTACTTATAAGCAATTGAGAGTAGGGAACACAACTTAATCCCGATTGTAAATATCATTTTGTCAAGACACATTTGTAATAAAACATTAAAAAATAAACAGATTAGAGGTAGACATTCTAATTTTTAATACAACTAGTTAAGGTTTCATTCGTAACTTGTCAACTCTGAACTTGTATATTTATAATAAACTATACCTTATAAATGTCATAAAGAACGTAAAAATTAGACCTGAAAATTCCCCATGGAATATATTAAGTCAATAGGATTACATACACGGGTCCACCTGTGAACCCTCGACCGGGAATAAATCAGTCCAAGTCTCTAAATTAACCAAACACAATATTGAACCAGAAAAAACCAATTTGACTCTAGCGAGCCGGTCGACCCGGATGACCCAAAACTCATGATTGAATGGGTTTAATTTTAATTTCATTGTTTATATTGCCCAAAAACTTACTTGGTTGACGGATTTTTTGTAATTGTTTTGAGTAGTGAAAAATTTCATTCAAACATGTCACCTAATGGATTTTTCTGTTATAAAAGCTCGCAAAATTTACTACTTTACACGTAAATTTTATTATTATTTTATTCTATATTAGAAATAATAAAGGGAATATAAAATCAAAATTAATCCGTAGATTCGGGTAGAGTCAATAACCCAATGACCAATGTCTTATCTAGCAATATCTAAGTCGATTTTTATAACCGTGTCTAAATCTTCCTCGTTGACCTTTGAGTCTAGTTGGAACCTACACGTTAAACAAATCCTATCTTCACTTCTTCAAACACGTTAGAGGTGCAAGATCGGAACTTCTCCAAAGAAAGGATTTGATTCACAACCGCATTGCAGAAGATGGCCCAACAATCACTTCTAACATGGTTTCATACTATCATAATACAACTTGAATAAAGTATCATAGGACAAACCACAATTGTCTAGAACATTGGAGGCCTATCAAACATTAATTTTAATCATATAATCACAAATACTATCTATTTATTAATTATACATTTCGTGGGACTCAACATTGTTCCTCCTGAAAAGGTACTAATAATTTTAATTAAGCACTCATATATTTTGTCCTTTTACATCGGTCACTACAAGTTTTGAATGTGTTCTTGTCTTCTATAATGGAGAATGTAATTATTATCAAAATCTCTTTTCGAACAAAAACACATATTGTATATGAAAAACGATTATATGAACCTGCGTTACGGTAATGTACTGAATGATTCATGTATTTGAAATGTTCAATTTTTCGTTGTAAATTAATAGGCTGTTCAAAATGTGAACGTGGGTGTGCATGTATTTTGAATTATTGATGATCTTTGTATTAAGGTTTACTTTTTAGTACACGTGTTGTTCTTCATCTATGAATCCATACGTAACACTACAAATTATCCCTTCTGTTTTCGCTGATTTTGTAACGCTGTAATCAAGAACGGTGTTATTTCTTGTGGTAATCATTGATATATTCCTTCTACATCGTATTCGAATCTTAACGGTGGGGCCGTGGAGAATGTCCCCACCAGTGAATGAACAAGCGCCTAGAATTGCTCTGTCAAGTGTCAACTCCCACTCACAACCACAAAAGAACTGGCCAGACAAGGTTTCCCCACCGTCTCACACCGCCCAAATACACCCCAAGCCACCACCCACTGACAAGCTGTGCAGCGCCGCCACTGTTATTCCATGAAATTGAAATCCTTTCAAACCACAAAAATATAAAAATAAAAATAAAAAATTGACCTCCCAATTTCCCGGTTTTCCCATATGCTTTTAACTCAAAATAAAGTAATTGGTTCTTCTCCTTTTCTATTTGACCAACTGCCACAAGGAAATGTTGAAGCATATGCGAAAAAAAGTGGGTTGAATTAGTTTTTTTCTCCCTTCGCAATGTCTACAGAGGATGTAGTTCCTAAGACGTTCCACGCTTTAGTGGAAGGCGCCGAACGGAAATTCGCCCGGCTTCGTGATGTCCCACTGCATCCCTACGGTGGCAGTGACCTGGAAAATGGCCACTTCTTCCACAAAGCGTTTAAGGCTTACATGCGGCTCTGGAAGTACCAGCAGAAGAACCGGGATAAATTGGTGGAGTCGGGGCTTCGCCGTTGGGAAATTGGGGAGATCTCATCCCGAATTGGCCAGCTCTACTTCAGCCAGTACCTGAGGACGAGCGAGGCTCGGTTCCTGTTCGAATCGTACATATTTTACGAGGCCATTTTTAACAGGAAATATTTTGAGGGTTCGAGCAGGGATCGTGGGGTTAGGTTCAAGGAGTTGAGGTTTTACGCGAGGTTTTTGATGGTTTCTTTGATCTTGAACCATAAAGAAATGGTGAAGTTACTTGTGGAAAAGTTCACGGAACTTGTTGAAGACAGTAAAGCCAATTTTCGGGTATGAATTACACTTTTCTATCACAGATTCACAATTAAAGTTTTCAGCTATAAATTCAAGAAAATTTGTGATTTGGATATTGGTATAGTCGTGTGCAAATGGAAAGGCTAGAGAAATAATCAATTATCTTAAAAATGCATATATTATGTATGTTATATATATATATATATATATATAATCATTAGCTCAATTCTTTGAGTTCATTAGTCAAGGAAGTCAATCATTGTTTCCTTCATCTTTCTGCAGTAGAGAAGATGTATTTAGGGCATGATGTAGATTTTTTCATAGTGGATATTGTAAAAAGTGATATTTTTGGAGAATATACTGTTAAAAGGGTACAAAAAAGTTACTAGTCACATGCAATTTTATTTGGAGAATATTTAGTTGAAAATGAGTTTGAGAAAATTGAAAATAAGTTTCAAAGAATCTGTACCAAACATTGATTTATTGTTTTTCTGACTGATTTGAAGCCTCTCACTTTTATATCCAATGTGTTCATTTTATGTCATTTTGGTGCCAATCTTGATACTTGTTTCCTTTTGGGTAAAAATAAAATAAAATAAAATTCATAGGCCTATCACAGGTGTTAGACATTAATTTGCAATTTCTTGTTCCAAAGATTAAATTGTAGTATATCAGAAATTTTAAGTTTAATTTCAGCTGAGAACTACGATGATTTCCTAGGTCTCTCCACATGATGGGCAGAGCTCCCTTTTAGTCTAACGCGTCTTCTTAGTATTCTTCAATGTAGTCAGTATTTAAGAAGGCTCAATTGAACATAGAGGCGTATAATTAAAAGTCTAATTTACTAACAAACATGAAATAGATCAATCAAGTAGCAAATGTTAAGATCCTGAATCAGTAATGTAGTGATACAATTCTAATCTACTACTAGAAGTAGAAACAATCTAGAAAAAAAGTTATTTCAATTGAGTCACTCTTCACGAGTTAATTAGTAAATTTAACATTTTTGTTGAGGTGTCTGATGGAGTTGCTTGTGGCTGAAGGCCTTGATAAGATAGCATGATAAGCTAACAATTGCCATTACAGAAAATTTAGTTTCATAGCACTGATTTAATGGTTTACGCTTTTTCATTTTAACGCATCAGTTTATTCACTCATTGGAAAGATCAACATGATTTTGGATATTAATTTTGTTTATTTTGTGCCCTGTTGACATTTTCATTTGCCACATTAAGTCTCGCTGTTAGATGCATCCTGAAATCCATTAAGTCGACTAACAACATATGTGGTCAGTGCTTAATTAAAAACTCTGTGAGTTCGGTGACCACCTGTGCTTAAATAAAAAGTTTGGTGAATAACTAAAGTGACACATTTTGAAAGCTTGGTGACCAACAAATTTTTTATCTCTGCGTGATATTGTGATTTCATCATCATTGTCACCGTCACCGTCATCGTCATCACTATCAATTTCTTCTCATTCTTTGTTATCTTCCCCCCTTACAATGGTGTCGCCTCCTTTTATTTTTAAAAAGCAGAAAGACAAAAAAAAAATTTAAAAAAAGAAAAAATCTGTAAAACATTCTAGATTATGAAAAAATAGCCCAATAATTTGGAACCGTTATTAAAATAACTAGAATAGGCAAGACAAATGAGTGCACACCTCGACTACTCTTAGATTGACATCCAAATCATAAATGTTTGGAATCCACATTATGCAAGGAAACATTTCTTTTGCTAACTCGAATTGAAGGTAATATAAAATCGGTCTATTTTCAGTATCATATCCACAGTTTTCGCATTTGTAATAGTTAGCAATTCTAGTTCCGTATTAAGGTAAATATCGATATTGTGTTTAGCATCAATATCTTCACCATCATCATTATCGATATCGTTAGGAAACCTTTAGCCCCCTTTAGGCATGTTATCCATGAAATTGTTCTGAAATGCCGTAAAGAAAGGAAACTTAGTGATGCAGAGCATAGGACAAAAATTGAAAGAGAGAATTAGAGAGAAGAAAAACTTTTAGGGAAGAAACGAGAATTAAGGACGAGATACTATTGCAAAAGTGAACTTTAGAACACAGGTTCCCTTTTATACGGTAAAGATTTTGAAACTAAAATAACTTTTAATATATAACAACTACATGAAGTATCTAAGATCTAGTTAATCAAACTACTAAAATCTAATCTATCTTTAATTTGATAATAATCTAGTAATCTTCTTAGAATAGTTTCCATTTCCCATCACTTATCATTGAGGTGTAAGATTTAGTAAGTCAAGGAATAAATACTAGCAAATTGAGGCATTAGCCTTGACAAATACACTCAAACTTGCGTACAATGAAAGCCTCACTTGAGGTGAGATTGAAGGCGTAAGACTCAATCAACATTTCTAACAAGCAGTGTGACTTAACGGAAGGAAACTTCTCTCTTATTTGAGTATTTCTTAGTGAAGAAGTGTTAAGCGGTGTGTTTATTTAGTTTTGGCAGCAAGTTCTGATCTGTAATATATAACAGTAGTGCTTATTTAGCGTCATCAATAAATAATGAATTCCTGATGACAGTTGATTGCTTTTTATAACAGATATTTTTTTTTGGTGGCAATATAAAATTAAGCCATTTTACCAATTTGAAGAAATTGTATGTTCATTGATGAGTTTGGTTATACGTGATGACTAGAGATTTGTGGGTTGTTCTGTTAGATTATTGGAAACTTCTTAAAATGTTTCAATATACAACGGCCTGTCGGTTTCAGGTGCTTTTGTAGACCAGGAGGAAAGTTCAATTTTCAAAATGTTAGCATTTTTTCCATATATGGCAGTTCTTATCTGGAAAAATCTAGATGCTCTTGATATAATGTTTCTACCATATCCCAAGTTATATGGAATATGTATTTTGAACATTAGCACACCTTGTAGCAGTTAACTGTATATTTTATTTCCCAGGGAACCAACTTCAAAGAATGGAAGCTGGTGGTGCAAGAAATTGTTCAGTTTACAAGAGCTGATACAGCCATCTTGAACATTAAGCCTCTGCGTTACTGTGCCATGTTTGATTCCTATCCAGCCTCACTCCCATATGTTTCCAGATTCCATGCTAAGAGACTTTTAAAATTCCAAGATGCTGTGCTGACAAGCTATCACAAAAATGAGGTAATTTAGCCCCTCTTTGTCTCCCATTCTTTCAAAAACATATAATAAAATATTCTACACATAAATCCAAAATTTTTCCATACTTTTTAATTATACATTCTCCAAAAATTCACTATTCAAAACAATGTTTTTCAAAAAAAAAAAATGGCACCAAACAGGGGCTTATATTGCTGGTTCTTACTCTGGGAAGATAATTATTCTGAATGATTGCTCTATGTAATATTTCAGGTAAAATTTGCAGAACTGACTTTAGACACTTTCAGAATGCTGCAATGTTTGGAATGGGAACCTAGTGGATCTTTCTATCAGAAGCATCCCGTTGAATCAAGAGAGAATGGTAATATGTCCGATCAATCGGTTGTTTCGGGACTGATAGACATCAATTTGGTGGCAGATATGGTAGATCCAACTTTGCCATCTAATCCTAAAAAAGCTGTTCTCTATCGTCCATCTACCACACAGTTGATATCTGTGAGCGCTGAAATCTTGATATTGTTGTTTGCTCTTTTATGTTATAATTGATGCTTTGAATCAGGGCTTTGGGGAGAGTTTAAATGCATATTGATCTTTTAAATAATAAGTATATTTGCTTGCGTTTCATATGAATTTACTGTTCGCTCAGTTGTTCATGTATTTACAGGTGATTGCCACTGTTTGTGAGGGGCTTCCTCCTGATAGTGTTATGCTAATATACTTGTCAGCACCAGGTTGCTTTTGGCTTAAAACTTTATGTTGCTTAACATCATCTTAGACAACTGAAATCATTCTGAATGCAGGAGACACTGGTACCGATAATACTTCAGAAATCAAAAGCTTTGGTGTATCAAGCAAGTGTGCCAAGTCCAATGATCCTTCCTATAATCATCATGCACAGAACAATGGTCAGTGTCAAAATCATGTCACTATGAATGGAGACTCAAGTCAGTGTTTTGAGAATTATTTGTGGTTAGGTCCCAACAAAAATGGAGGTAGGAACATATAACCAAGCCTATATGATTCTTCATACTATTGAGAATGTTTTTCCCATTGTAGTCTTGGTATTGTTATCTTATTTGTTCTTACAATTAAACTTATGCCTTTCAGGTTCAAATTTCCTCTATCCCGGTGATATAATTCCTTTTACCAGAAGACCTACTTTTATTATTATAGATAGTGATAACAGCCATGCATTCAAGGCAGGTTTTTCAGAATTTTGTAGAATAACTTCTCCCAACATTTTAGGCTCCGGGCACATTTGTATACTCTGGTGGTAGTTATAGAACTCCATACGTTAATAATGTGATAATTTTGTTGCCATGCATTAAGCATCTTCTTTTTCTAGATTGAGGAATTTGCGTCCCCATAGTATTAATACTAATGTCAGCTGAAGTTTTTGCTAAATGGTATTCATTTGTTCGAAAGTTGAATTCTTGTCATAGCTTCTGCCTAAGTTGCTTCTTTACTGCAGTAACTTCACTAATTGTGTAATGCTTTTAACATTGTGTAATCAGCTACAAGAAACTAAACCTTGTCCAAATACATTTGGGGTCAACTATGTGAATCGTCTTTCATCATTCATTTCAATTTCAAGCTACCTTTTTTGAAATACAGTATAAGAAATGCAAAATGACTTTTGCTCTGTGAAAAAAAGATTCCAACAGAATTAATGTTATTCTACATCAGATTGTTCTTGCTTTGTAAAATTCTGTTTGTCAAGTACATGAGTGTAACCTGTATGAAATATGATGGGCTAGTGACTATCTTACCCCACATTTACCAAAAAATACTTTCTTGATCCCACAACCGTCTTTGAGGTGGATGTATATCAACATATATTGGCATTTTCTGTTTAATCTACCCCATGAAGCACTTGCTAAACTGAAGTTGACAGTAGTTTTTTACATCCTTCCTACTTGAATTTGTGCTTCTTATGTTTACTCAATTAATGTTGGTATAAAATAGTTAAGGAATTGGTTTTTATAATGTAGTATAATCACCAAGCTCTTAAAAGCCTTAATCTCAAATCCACAAGTCCCCTTGCCTGAATTTTTCTCAAGTATTGGCCCAAAAAGGGTAAAAACTTCTCTATCTGAGTTGCTGATGTGTAGACTGCTCTTCAGGTTCTACATGGAGCTGAAAGGGGTGAACCTGCTGCTTTGTTTCTTTCTCCTCAAAGGCCTTCATTCAAGGATCCAAGTGACACTGATATGGCACAAAATGGAAGTCAGTTCACTTTCTTCTTGACCGTTCCTTTACAGGCTTTCTGCCAATTGGTTGGTTTCAACTTGTCTATCGATGTCCTGGTAAGTGAACGGTGTAGTTAATTGAACTTCACGGGGAGTTTCAATCCTGTCTTATTTGTTAATGGATTTGTTTTCAGGACATGTACAATGCTTTGGAGAATATTATCTCTACTGCCTTCTCTGAGTGGGAGAAGATCCTTTGTACTTCAACTAGCCTGGATCTGGTTTGGGCTCAACTTTTATCGGATCCATTTCTACGGCGGCTTATTCTTAGGTACTTATCTTCTGTTTCACCCACCTTCTTCTAAATCACTTGGAGACAGGATTGAGAAACCAATAACTGAAAACGAATAGCTAATTTGAGTTCTGAAAGATATCATGTCGTGTTTCGAGTGGTGAACTCTGAATCAGAAATTAGACTACTGAAAATGAAAAGGACCTGTTATGTCTCAGTAATTAGAACTGTAGTGAAGTGCATTCAAGCTGAACAAGTTTTTAATGTAAAAATAAAACCTTCCATTTACTACTTCGGTCTAGAAAGTTTACAAGCAATATTATTGAAGATAATATATCTTCAATAAATATCGACAGAACTCCTTTGGATTTAGACTCGTCATATTTGGCTCCTACAAATTGGCTAAACATCGGTGTTGTCACATATTTAGTATCTAGAGATTCTATGAATGCTCCTAAGACTTCAGCATTAATAATTTGACGCTATCACGAAGCTTTGCAGATTAACATTGATAAATTTTTTAGAGAATATAATCAATTTGAAAGCTTACCTTGTTGCTCCGACTTTAACTTTATAAAATTTAGCTATATGTAAAATTAGCAGTTTAGTACTCTATTGTTATCTTCTTCTTAAGCCTACTCTGGGATTTGGTAGCCTTCTTAAGTACCAGATATAGTTCGCTGAAATTATTTAGAGCTTGTGGGATGGTTTTTACAATTTTCGAATGTAATTTTCATGCTTATAATATGTGGGTGTTTGGTGTAGATTAAAATCAGATGTTAAGTGGATCGTGATAGAAGTTTTTGAAATGTATGGTTGAAAAGATGTGGGACCCATGAAAGATGTGGTTGATATTGATTATTTGACTTTAACTTCAATTAAAATCAGATTTTAATTCGGCCCAAATAGACCTATAAATTGTTCATCGCAGTCATAGCAGTTCTTATTTTGCAAATATTTTTACAACAATTTAAGCTAACAATTGTGTATGTGCTTTAATGAAATCTGTCCAGATTTATTTTTTGCCGAGCTGTTCTTACCCTCTTTCGCTTGCGAGGAAGTGGCCATCAATATTTGCCTGTTTGCATACCTGAACTTCCCAGTATCGTGTCTCCCAAGTCTGAAGCTGTACAATCTTCTATAAGCCGACTTGCAAATCATCTAGAGGTCGCAGACTGTTTTAGGTTTCATGAATAATAGCAAAAGGACCAGAAATTATGTAGCCAATGTCCGAATGATAATTTGCAAACTCTAATGTGCATTTTTTAATACTGGTTAACAAGATAACTCGCAGTACATATCAACGATTCCAGTGGAGTCAGCATTTGATTAGTTGAAGTTTATACAAGGAATTCTTTGGTGATTGTTGATCTTGGTTTCGTTATTCTGTGACACTACTCTGCTCCTCTATATTTATGTAAATTTCAGCTTCATTGATATGGTGTGTTCCTGATGCTTAAAGCCTCTGCAGTGGGCAAACTGGTTTATTAGCTGATTTCGATTCTAGTTGTTCAATGAATTAGGTCTAATTTTTTCATACCTTCTGTAAAACAGAATAGAATAGCTGAATGAGTTTGATGATGGGTTGGATATTATGCCCTTGTTTGAAATCCATTTTGAGTAGAAAAGAATTTTTGGAATAGTGATTGATGTAAAAATGCGTGATGGAAAAGTGATAAAAAGTTTTTGATTTGTGTGTAATGTTATTTTATTAGGAGAATGTGTGGTTGAAATAAAAAATGAGAATGAGAATGAGAAATTAATGGGTGTCAAACGAGGGCTATATCGGGGCTTTTGATGAAATTTTTGACTTTGTTATCTCTGGTTTATAATCACGTTTAAAAGTTTTATGATCCTAAGTTTTGGCCAAGTATAAATCCTGTAATTCTTTTTTTTTTTTTATTTATTTAATTCTTGCCGATTGGTGTGTGGTCGAAAGTAGGGCTGGCCGTGGGTTGGTTCTGTTCAGTTCGAGTATGTTCGGTTCCAAAATTTTCAGGTATTTAATAAATGGAACCGTCGGGTCCAAATATAATTATGGAATCGTTCGGGTTCGATTCCGTACCATAATAGTTTTTTTGTTTTTAATATTTACAGCAACACTACATGAATATAACTAATGATATGTCATTCATAATTTTTACAAATTAACGTAATACAATTCAAAAATATATAAATAACTAGAGTCGAATAACATTAATTCAGTGTATACAAATACCATAAAGATATTAATATTAAAATGTCGGTGATCTATATTAATAGTTCATTTACTTCAAGTAGTTTGTTTGCATAAAGAAAATAAAATATAAATCACCAACTATTTGATTTAATCATCAACTGCTTGAACACAATTATAAAAATAAAATTTGTATAGTTCTTAAATAGATGTATAAATGGGTACCTAATTTAGAAGTGTTGCAGTTTCAAGAGAGAGAAATGATCTTAAAATTTTATCTCGTTTAAAGACTTTAAATTTAATGAGCAAATTTAAATAGTCATGTAGTCATATCAATTATTAAGATATAATTATGACAGAAGTCTATATTCTTTACAAAAATTGCAAATGGATCACATACTCCATTGTTTCTTATATTTAAAATGGGCTAACGGATTTTTAAATGATTTGAGTTTTAAAATTAAAATTATGAAACGATCTGATTTATTTAATTAAGTTATTAATTTATTTAGAAAAATAAAATAATTTAATTAATTCAATAAAAAAATAAAAAAAATTTAGTTTCGATTCTTGGTCTAGACTCAGACCCAAATTCATCGATTTTCGATTCGAGTACCCGTTCGGGTATTTAACTTATGAAGAACCATTTAGTTCGATTCGATCTGGTTCGGTTCGAGACTTTTGTCATGCCTTAATTGAAAGGGTGGGAGTTGGTTAGGGAGGGAAGTGGATGGGTTCGTATGGTGGAGGGATGGGGTGGGACGGGGGGCACAGGGAAATGCTCTCATGGTCCCACCCCGGCTTGATAATAAATAATGAAAAAAAAGTGTGAAAAATGAGTAAGCGGGATTTCGATGAGGAACATATAGGAGTATGAAAGACGTCCATGGTCCACCTATATCGTGAATATTAGCAAGTGTACACAGTACATATCACATCATTTTACACCAATAATTGTGTAGCGATGACGATCTACACTTCATTGTAGATAGACCTTGAAACCTATGCAATTCTTTAACCAACCTTGCTACATGTACAGAAGGGGAAATACCATAAAGGCAACAAACAACTCACAAATGTTGGGGTCCACACATTTTTTTCACTTTCTAAATACATAATGAGACCCACATTTTGTCTCTTTTCTGGTGGATTTCTGGCCTTCTTTTCTGTACAAACCGTTTTTTCCTTCTTTAAGGTTTGTGTGGACATCAATCACCTAATTAATTATCTTTTTATACATACAGATTGAACGTTGTAAGGATGCACAATCATTCTCTCTGTGTCAACCTGTGTTATTCTACTATAGTTATTACTTTTTTGATGATCATCAATAATTGGCAATTGTCAAAATTAAATAACAAAAATCTATTTATATCAGCACAGAAATTGAGAAAAAAAAAAGGAGACGAAAAAATAATAGTCAAGAAAAAGAGGAAACGGGAAAACATTTAGCCCCTATTTGGGATCCACTAAAAATGTAATTTGGGAAAAATATGTTTTGAAATAGTAATTTTTAGATAACGTGTGGTTAATAAATAAGAAAAAATTTGGAATATATGTTTAATATTATTTTATTAGAGAATATGATTGAAAAGATGAGAGAAAAAAATGCATTTTTTTACTATGAATCTTTCATCGACCTTTCATACGTGATTCTTGAGCACGAGGGAAAAGAGGAAAAATGGCTGCTTTAACTCTGCATCAACACCCAAGCCTACTCGGTGGCAAGTAAATCTAGAGATGGCAATGGATAGGGCCAAGCCGATCCGGCCCGTATGCGCGTGAGCTAGGCCCGTGCTCATGGCTCATTTATAAAGAGCCGAGCTTCTGCTCTCGTCAATTTTTTTATTTTTTTTTTTCAAGAAGAACTTTTTATTAAAAAAAAAAATTAAAAATAACCTTCACTTTGGACGAGCCGAAAGTTCACTCGCTCGGCTCGTGCTCGGGTTTGTCACAAGCCAACGAGTCGCTCAGCCCGTTTGCTACCACTAATGACGAGACCAAGCTATCCACGAGCCGAGCGGCAAAGTCGACGAGCCGCTCGACCCATTTGCCACTACGTAGACCTGATAAGTGATAAGTAGCATTGACAAATGCATTAGAAAATCAATATTACCACAGTGGCCACCCCTTTTTTTTTTGGGACAAGAATTGCAATCATTTGCCAAATAAATAAAAACACACTCCAAAGCCAACAATTTTGGACCAATAGCAATCGAGAATTTGAGACTAGTCGATCCGCGTCACACTACTTGGTTTACATAGACGCCGTTAATATCAGTTGAGAAAACACAACCTAGCACATTAATGACCGTGGGATTCCGTAATTGGGAGACGTCGGGATATTAAATCTTCGCCGTCGATCATAATTAATAAATTAACATCGAACCCCTACAACTCCTATATATACTTGCTATCCGGCTACCCTTGCAAACTTTACAATCGTTGCCCAGAGGAAGTAGAGAGAGGAGAGTTTTCTGTTCGAGAGGTCAGTTACCCTTTCTGTACTCTATTTCAATTTGGTTGTAATTTATTTGAATTCAATTGACAAGTTTTTTAACAAACATATACGCGTGTGTATCTGCGCGCGTTTTTAGATTCGATTGATGATGATTTTATATATATATGCTTAGGGTTTTATTTTCACTTGTCGATTAGTGTTTCTGTCGATGTAGGCGTGCTAGTTGTTTGTTTTTTCGGGTTCTTTGTTCTCTTTTCTCTCGCGTTCTTGCGTTTTCTGTAATATGTTGAAAGTTGGGATTATATGACCTAACATTAGGTTTGTGGGCTTGAGATAATGATATCTTATGAATGTCTGCTTGTTTGACAATTTTATGATCTTCAGTTTTAAGGCGTTACTGCCCTCACAAAAAAGGTTGTAGTTCTTACCCTAGTTTGACTCTAAAATTGATCGTGAGAGTACTAGTTCTTGGGATGTTTTAACTTTTCGCCAATGTTCTCTCTTTCTACTGATGTTGTACGTTCTCCCGTCAACTTCTATATAGCTGGCAGTTACTTCTCCGAATTATGGGTCTTTTGAGATTTGTAAATTTAATGCATGTGAAATCTAATTTAATTCATGGATTATGCTTCTTTGCTATGTAGATTTAGGGTTTCTCTAAGAAAATTTTGTGATTGCGATTTTCTCATGCTAATTGTGTGTAGATGGCTCGTACCAAGCAAACTGCTCGTAAATCTACTGGAGGAAAGGCTCCAAGGAAGCAACTTGCTACTAAGGTTATATATGTGTTGCTTGCTTTGTAATTTGTTAATTTTGCTTTGAAATAGTGGTTTTCTTTAGGCAAATTTGATTTAGTTTAATTTTTTTTTATATAGGCTGCCCGTAAGTCTGCCCCAACCACAGGGGGAGTGAAGAAGCCTCACCGTTACCGCCCTGGTACTGTTGCTCTTCGGTAAGTATTCCTTTACTTCAATTACTTGTTAGGCAATGCAGTCTTGTGTTGATTTCCTGCTGGTTTATTTTTATTATATAAATGTTATGATAACAGTCTTTACTTCAATTACTTGTTAGGCAATGCAGTCTTGTGTTGATTTCCTGCTGGTTTATTTTTATTATATAAATGTTATGATAACAGTGAAATTCGCAAGTATCAGAAGAGTACTGAACTGTTGATTAGGAAGCTGCCTTTCCAGAGGCTTGTTCGAGAAATTGCCCAGGACTTCAAGGTACATTGATAACATGAACTTTGCTTTTTCTTTGTTCATATATTTTAAAAAAGAATGATATTAATTTATTGCTGAGTGCATTTTTGTTGTTACTTGTTCTATGGTTGCAGACTGATCTGCGTTTCCAGAGCCATGCTGTTTTAGCACTTCAGGAGGCTGCAGAGGCCTACCTTGTTGGTCTTTTTGAGGATACCAACCTGTGTGCTATCCATGCCAAGCGTGTCACTATCATGCCTAAGGACATCCAACTGGCTCGCAGGATTAGGGGTGAGAGGGCTTAGATTGACTAGATTCTATTGCTTAAGTCTAGTGGTGGGTAATGGTGGTTGCGTTCAGTTTTATCTTCATAAAATGTTAGATAGGTAATAGATGCGTTCTAAACTCTAGTAGATCTTGATGGTGGTTTTGGAAAGAACTTGGCTGAATGTTGGTGGTGCATGCTGTGATGAAATTGGTAATTGTGTTTTAGGATGCAAGTGTGACATTTAGTGGTGCTATATAGTGAGCTAAATTTCTGTTTGTTTGCCATAACACTGCTTGTGTTGAACAATATATAACATGTTGCATCTAATGTAGTGAAAATTTGTTTTAAAAGTGGTTTGGAGGTTTAGTTTCTTTCCATTATTCAATATTTGAATTAACTTTTATTAGAGTTAATTCAACCTTCAACGGATTTTGAAGTTCTTGATTATGATAGCAAGAGATGAGAGTGGTTGTAAGCCTGAAGATTATGCAAGTGTTATCTTACATTATTAGTTTTACTTATAATCTCGTATTCTGGACATTAAAGTCCAGTTGATACTAGTTTCCTGGATGTGGATTAGAACTTTTTGCCCTTCCTGGAGGTTTGAGGTTAGAATGGTGAACTACTTATAACCTGTGTTTTTATTCCTTGGGTAAATTCTGCTTGTATAAAGCCTGAGTGGCACTTTTGGTGTTGGTATCTTAGAAGCCTGTTAATTTCCAAAATCTATTATTCCTTGGACAGCTGGGTGGGCAATTTGAAAATTTGTTAATAAGTTTGGGACATAAGAGTTGGGTTGGGGTTGAGCTTCAATTTTCAAACAAATTTTGATATTTTTTAAGATACTAAACAAAAGGGAAGGGCAGCGATTCCCCCCCTGCCTCGCTCTGCCTCATGCATCCATCATTTTTTGCCTCAAAATTGCCTTGCTGCCTTGATCAAGTGGGTATTCGCACCCCAAACGGGGCGAGGTACTACTGTTACGGTTCGAGTTTTTGGTTTGTACCGTCATTTCTAATTATATTATTATTAAAAGCTCACTTAAGAGCTGCAATCCATATTTTAACCAGAGGTTTTAATCATACACAACGAATCACAAAGAAATGTGAACAGGAGAGACGCGAAGAACACCAAGAACAGAAAAGCCCTACAAGCTTCTACATGAGGAGAGAGATTAAATTTCACTCCCAAAAAGAGAGATCACGAAGAACACCAAGAACGGAAAAGCCCTACAAGCTTCTACATGAGAGAAAAATGAAATTTCACTCCCAAAAATAATGCTTCAGTTGGTATAATATAGTATTAGAATCAAGCATTGATCATCCATGAAATCAACGGCCTAGAGCAACACAAGTGGCAAGACAAAGTTGGACGGGTTCTTGGGCCTGTTTCAAAGTGTTATCGGGCAATGGCAAAAACATTCAAGCAATGGGCCAAGCCCAATTCATCATTGTCCAAAAGTTTGAATGTAAATGACTAAAATGGCATCACATCCAACAATTGCCATATCATCTTATTAGGGATGGCAAAAAAATCCCGTCCCGCCCCGCCCCGCCCCAACGGGTTGGTGGGGCGGGGCAGGGGGAGGGTGCCCCGCCCGGAAGGGCCCTGAACCCACCCCGTGAAGAATAAAAAAAATTAAAAATTAAGAAAAAATTAATTAACAAGAAATTTTTGTAAAAAAAAAAATTAAAAAAAATTAAACGGGACAGGAAATGAGACAAGCTCGAGCCCCGAACCCGCCCCGCCCCGCCCCGCAGCCTCGAACCCGCCCTGTTGCCATCTCTACATCTTATATTACCTTGAAAAGAGGATGATAGCATATTAGAATGAAGGCCTGGCCTTGAGTTTGATTGGGGTGTCAAATGGGCAGAGCCATGGATTGGGTTGCCCAACCTTTGAAGGCAGGCTTGGAAAAAGAGCTTGTGAGCCTTGCCAGTCCACATAACCCGGGGGCAGTCTGGGCCAAGCTTCAGAACGGCAAGGTGGTTTGCTACAACTGTTAGGTGGATGGAACTCCAAGAGTGAGGCTCCACGGAAGAGCATGAAGTGGAAGTGCAACCTGCATGTTTCTGGGTAGTCATTGCATCTTGCCATTTTTGGTAAAGATCTGTTCATGGATGAGGCAAATCAACTAGCATATAATTCATGAAGACATTTGGAAGAAATTTAATTGCCTGCTTTATTCGTGTCTTGTAGTACTACATCTCAAATTGAATATGACATGCAAAATTTGAGAAGCTATATTTGAAAGTAAATCCGACAGATATATATACAAGTTTTGCACGTATGAGTTTTCTATTTTAGACCGTAGATGTAGTATCTCTCTTGTGATCTACTCTTGTCGTTAATTTAGGTTCTATTCATTCTGATAGAGTATAACCTCATTTTATCTCTCATGATTTCTATCGAATTTTCATGACTCGAACCCATAAACTTTCCCTTAAGATAAATTAAGTTGAATCTTGATATCAATTGGCTCACTCCTCATCTTCCGTCAACGGTGTTGGTCCTCTATTAAGCCAAGGCTTTTGTCCCCATGCCAATGCTTTGGCGGAAGAGTGAAGGAAAGCAAAAAATGTTTTCTTCTACTACCATGCCCCCTATTGCAGTCGTCCTCTACATCTAATTCCCAACCACATTCACTATCTCGGCATCCCTGTCCACAATCTAATTACCAATGATGAAGCTCCTTCAACCACAATCGAGAAAAAAGCCTCCATCTCATCAAGCCTCATGTTTACAATGCAGCTGCACAAACGACCTCGGATTGACTTCCTGTTTCCACACGACTATTGAACTTGCTACACTGGCTATAGATTTAAACTAGGCATCCAGTGAGTAGGACCTTGTTATACAGCCTTGGCTGAAACGGGTAAAATTATTTTGGTAGTGTTAATCTTCATATAAGTACAGGAAAATTGTGTTCCACGTACCAATAAACATAGAATTAGAGGTTTATCTTAGTTTTTCTTTGTACTCTACTATTTATGAGGAGCTCATGTCATAAACTCATTGTTATGTTGGCTTAACCACTTTCAAACAAGAGATTCTTCATGGTCAAATGATTGGTATAATTTTGGCTGGAAGTTCTCTCTGTCCCTTGTTATTCTTGCAGTGTTCCTCAGAGTATTTCGTAGACTATTCAAATCTTAGAGAGAGATGCCATCAATTTCACTCATACTCAGAAATCTGGACCTTTTTTTTCACTGAAGTGTAACATTTTTATGAATAACTTGTGTGAATCTTTCCATTTTCCCCAAGTTGGTACAGATTTGAATTATTAACTCGACTGCAGCCATTTCTGGAATTATCATGCTGCCTCATTTTCTGTTATTGGATAAATTGAAGGTCGTAACTTTGGCAACCTACTAGTAGATGTGGTTATTGGGGTCTGAGGCGCTATATTCGGAGGCTATCCTAGTATGACAGGACATTCGACATTCAAATGGTGCTCTTGTTGCTGTAAGATAATATCCTTGGTGGTTTGCTTCAACTATCCCGATCATTATAAAAGATAGCTTGCTAACAATCGTCTTGACTAATCTACAGATACTCCTGGTAGCAGCTAATATCATTCATTTCTTTTTTCGCTTCTATAGCAAAGGAAGTATTAGCTTTAGTAAATTGTAATTCAACCTCAATTTTGAGATCTACAGTTTTAAGAGTTGAAGAGAGATTCCATTGAGTTATATTTGTTTTAGTTCTCCAGTAATATTCTGGAATTGTCTTTGAGATAGTACTTTGCTGCATCCGTTGGTGTCCCTCGTCATATAAAATATAATTATAAATCTGAAAAAAAAAA
>CAIGRO010012498.1:0-27373 GCA_903798355.1 Fraxinus baroniana
ATGTGGAATTATATCCCTTAACAGCGTTCACCTCCTCCACCAACTCGACCACCCCTGAAGGGGTAAACATTTGTTTATATTTATATAAACGGGGGAGACACACAAAAATTTCACTATTCAAGTGTGGAAAGTACTTATTTTCTATCAAGAGCTATACTAAAGAAATTGCTTTATTCTCATTTCATTCTATTCTTTTTAATTTATAAGTTTATTACTAGGTCCCAATTAAATAGTGATAAAGAGTACTCAGGACTCCATAATTCGAAAGAACTTGAGATTTTCAATACTCCTTTGAGTGATGTGAACTATGAGGATGTCTATGGTCAAGGATGCTTAGTCCAAAACATGACTTGAGGAATTTTTCATGAACCAACCTTTGATATGACGAGTGTTGTCTCAACATAACAGGCAAAACTACAATCTACCAAGATATCGAAACACTAGTCACTATTTTGTCAAAAATCAAGGCTATGTAAGATTAGGAATTTACGGGTGTTAACTCACGATGCAGCCTCTTCGTGTCAAATCGATCCACCAATTCAACTTACATTATACTTGTAAATTTAATGTAAAAATATCCACTGCAACAAGAAAGAAAAAAAAAATGCGAGACACATTCAGCCCTTTTTTGGGCTCCATTAAAATGTAATTTTGAGAAAAATGTATTTTGAAATAGTGATTTTTTAGAGAACGTGTGATTCAAAAAGAAAGAAAGTTTTGGTTTACATTTAATATTATTTTATTGAAATATGTGGTTGAAAAGAAGAAAAAAAATTCATTAACATTAAAATGGAGCCCAAATAGTGCTCAATCTGCATGCCTTCTCAGGGAAAATTAAGCTAGGTGTGCACAAATGTTTTCCAAATCATATTTCAACTGGAAGAAGATGGCCTACTATTTTCAAGGCACACAATGATACCAATTATCATATTTCTTCCACTTAAAACAACTCAAGTTGTGGGTTTTGCTTATTTTATTCTCTCTTTGCTCTCACTCATAATAAGCATACCAGATCCCAATATAATCATATGAACAATGATCGACTATCAAAACTCTCTCTTTCATTTTCAATACGCATGGATTTGTAGGTTCTCTTGTCTAGAAATCTTAAACCTCCACAATGCATTGTTTACACTATCATTCTCCTCCACATCACGCCATTTGTGTGTGTCTGTGTTTGTGTGTTACACCTTGCTTGTGTGCTCACATGCTTATGTCTATGTAATATAACTAAGCTGGGTACGGTGTGGCGTTGTTTGATATCTATGTACACGAGAATTACAAGATATTTATAAATGAAAACAAGTTGCTTATTTAAAAATTACTTTTTTCATTAGTAATTGCTTTCTTATCGTCAAAATAAGTAACTTTCTTTTTCCTTGTAAGTGAAAACATTAACCCACCTAAATACGTTTAACTACAAAAAATTTCTTGAAAGTAAATTCAAGTAATTTTGAAGTTTAGCCATGCTTGTTGTTAGTCAGCATTAATCACAAGGAGGGGCCAGAATTATTTTATTTTATTTTTATGTGCGGGTGGGGGTGGGGGAGAGAAGGATTATTAATGTAGAAGTAATAAAGGTGTAAGAAAACAATTTTATAAAAATCACAAAATGGTCTGAATGAGTTTTAATTCGTCGACAAAAGTTCTGTCATCAGTCCATCGCTAATGCAACATTTTTTAGTGAGAAATGGCTGACGGTTGTTGATTAAGAGATCATCTGATAACTACACTTAGTATAAAATCGTTTTAAGCAATCAGTCTTGATCATCATCATCATTAATTAATCGATCATTTTTACTTTTTGAAAGAGAAGTTTCTTGAAGATAATATAACTGATGTCAGTTAGATAAACATCTCATCTCCTTGTATTCATATAAGAAAGTAGGTGTCTATTCCACTGTCCACTATTCAATGGATTTCCACTCAGTTGAAGCAAATTGTTGATAAAAAAAGAGCGTCATGCCAGAAAAGTACAAACTTGTACATGGGATTGCGTTACTTTAGTGAATAAGACATTATGCAGCATATGCCAAAGTAGGTTATCATATTTGAATTATGCTATGTGTACATTAGCCGTTCACATTATTGTCAAATGGCAACCCTCTATTGGGGGGTACTTGAGGAATTATGCTGTGTACATAAAAGTACGCATTGTTATTTGGCAATTATGTGAACCATTATGGATCTTGCTATGTACCTATAGCAAGATCAATCACATTTTCAATTTGGTAAAATGACTTTATTATCATGTATTTAATACGTTAGAGTGAATTATGATTTGTTCTTAAAAAAATTGTTTAGTTTTATGTTATTTTTTATTTAATATTGTAATCAAGGTTGCTAGGATTGAAATTTTGAATTGGATCAATAAAAATCATGAAACCAACAACGGATCATAAGACTGTAAAACTATAAGATCCATAATGTGATCGGATCGTTCTATCATTTTGAGATTGTAGAATCGTAGGATAGTAAGGTCTAAATCGGGAGTTTAACAACAATGATTGTAACTATCTATTTAGTGTTCTTGCTTGCTATATTTGTTAAGAATTGATTTGATGTTAAGATTTGTATTTATCTATTCGACAAAAAATAAGATTTTTAATCCTACTTGTAATATGATTGTTTAGATTCCCACGTTATATATAAAATAAAATCTTCTCACTTTATGTCCCTATAGAATACAGATAGCAGCTTCCCTTTAATATTAATTTTATTTATCCCTATTTGTGAAATAGTAATGAACTATATCTTGATGTGAAACTTTGGGATCATTAGTAGCATGTGCGATGCATACTAAATTTGTTTGTCATGGTACTTGAGCATTTGGGTTATGTGATAGAATTAATACGAGATTGTAACAACTTTTCACAATGGAAATTCTTTGAGTTTTCAACATAAATTCTTGTGTTATTTTCTTGTCTCGTCAATATTATCTTATAACATGGATGCTATGGGCAAATTTAGTCTAAATTTCCAACAATAATATCAAAAAACAAGATTGTATGGAGTGTTGGAACACATAGTAGATTTGGCAGCAATTAAATATGGCGTGAAGAAATTTGTTTGAATATAAATTTGGCTCATGTCAAGTACAAGTCAATGACGTTTAATGGAAGATTGACCCCCCATTTTAGCTATTAATGTGCACTGTCGACATCCAAAAAACTTTCCAAAAGGTAGAGTAACTAATTGCTCGAAGTCAATAAATTAAGATACTAGATGCATTGATAACAATTTCTCTTCGAGAGACGAGATATTCTTTGAGGAATATGTTCATAATAATGGCACGTTATTGGCTAACAAGTTACTATGAGATGGGACGTGTTACTGGTAGGAAATACAAGTTTGCACACAAAATGTATCGGACTCACTTGGCTAATTAGTGAGCGCAATATTTTGAAATGTCGGCCGTTATTGTAATCTTAGAAAATAGATCAAACACGTTTTTTTTCATATCAAACTTTGGTTCTATATTGTGTTCATTATTTCGACCCTGGACCTTTTTGATTTTACAAGTGCACTAGATAATTCGTCTAAGTAAAATCCTCATAAGTCGATCAAGTTTGCACTCACATAATTGATATTCTATAAAGAATACCCTACAATACTCTACTTTTATTATTTACAAGATGTAGTCATAGTTAAAAACATATTTTATACTAATTAATATTTGCTAGGCAATATTTATTTGCATAATAGAAATTGGAACGAGTTAAAACTCTGAAGTGCTTCTCATCGAATCGATCATAATTAGTTTTCCTATTGAACATAGTTCATGGGATCTCTAGTCACCATGTTAGGTTTCCATTAAGCTCACTCATTAGTTTAGACCTTAGACCCATTTTCCTTGATGCACAGTATATTATATCTCTAAATAATTCATTTGTAAATAGATTCAATCGGTTATTCTTTGATACAATAATCAGTATTGTTCCATTTGAAGGTAACTGTTGAACGGTATTATGTTTACGATGTATAAATCGAGACTTACACTTATACACGATATTTTGTATTATTCCATTTGTGCCTAGGTATCTCGATCAAATGATATATTAGACACAAACTTCACCATGAAAATCCTTCCAAAATCTTTGAAGTCATCATGCTTCTTTTTTTTTTTTTAATTAAAAACACTATTTTAATCTTTCGATACTCATGATGTATGAAGGATTTTCACGAAACAACTATACTATCAATAGGAAACATTACTAGTAGATTCAAATCCATGCACTGGATATCCAATTTTCAAAATTGTGCGTATCTTAAGTTTAACAAGGTATTCATTATTGTGCTATGTATTATTTCAAACATTCTTCAAATATTTCAATTTCTAATTTAAAGAAAGCAACGCCACCCCCACAAGTCCTGTGGTGCATCAAACTTAAAATGAGAATATAATACAAATAATGATACCCTCACAAGTCTAGGCAGGACACATCTTAGCAACATAATATCGATCGAATGATTTAAAGTTCATCATATCGTTAATTATGTTTATCCTTAGATAAACAATTTTATTCTACCCCTTGTTGACATATAAAATGACTAAGAATGTTAATAACTTGTGAAAGCCTATATACTTTCACATTCAAGGATATTATAGCCTCATTTAATACCGTAATAATAATTAACCCAACTTAATCAACATATATACCTAGATATAATTTACGAGTTACAAAATGGGACAAAAGAACGATGCATGCAAAACACATAATTGGATTTAAACATAATCTTTATCATTTATTTATGCAACCCTTCAAATTAGATAAATTATAAATAAAAACGGAGCAGTCAAATTTACTTGCAACCTGACATGTTGACACAATATGCAAACCCAATAGGAAATATGCATAAACCTTTTAGTTTCTAGAAATGTTATATCATAATGATTGTAATCTTAATGGATTTTTCTATTTGATTTGAATAATTTTTCTACCCAAACCCTGCTATGAGCACATGATTTTTTTCATAGAAAACATATAGAAATTTGAAATGAAGGGAAATAATTGAAAGATTGAAGAAGGGAAAATGCACACATGGGACATGATTGATGCATTTCAAATTTCTGGCAAAAATTCATGTACATAAGGAATTTTTCAACCGAAGATTATATAGCTTTGTATTCACTTGATTATATAAAGTAATTTGATTATTACTTTTAGAAATAATTAAAAAATAAAATCAGAAGATAATTTATCTTAATTATTTTCCTTTATAAGGATTTACGAATCTTTGAACTGCTTCTTTGTTCCTTGTGGAAGTAGTCGTTTTTGACAATGATAAAATTTTCATCCCTATTATACTCATTGTTACTTTCTTTAAGTAATTATACCAAAAAAAAAAAAAAAGTTCCACGCGACTTTGAAATATGTAAATCTATATTCGGCATTAAATGATAACCTTTAATGGTTTATTTTATTTTATTTTATTTTTATTCACAAACGGACTTGAATCCTAAGATGATATTAGATTTCCACAATAATGACCAATTCCATATTTTGCACATCTTATTCATTGCTTCATGAATATTAATAAGAACGCACAAATTAACATGATATTAGAAATCCACAGTTAGGACCAATTTCATAAACATGATACTGCATTCAAATTCCAAGCCCAAATGAAGTTTTAATGTGCATTCATGCAGTAAAGACACAACAAAAGCACAACAATAAATTATCTGTCTTCAGATTGTAGGATAAATTGGTGCATGACTTATATTTCGTTAGCCAAAAATACGTGAATGGAAAGAAGATAAAATTGCAACTTACACGTGCAAAATATAGAATAGGATTTTGACCAAGCGAAATCAAGATACACTTACAAATATTGACCTACTGAAATGTAGAAATTAGAAGGAGATGAAATAAAGTGAGGAATGAAAATACAAATCTCCTTAAGACAGAATTCATTCCATATGCTAGTGCTAACGTGATCAAATGAATGTTTATCTCCCAAGATATATTGTTCCAAAATTAATATAGCATAATATTAATTTTGTCAGACGGATAGACGATTGACTATACTCTTGTAGGCTGGAAGATATTGAATATTGAATATCAAACACGAAATTTAAAAATAATATGGAGATTATTTGATAGTATTTGGAAAAAAATAATAATTAGATATCAATTATTTGGAATTGATTTGAAGTCAAGAAAATTCGAATTAAAAGTGCCCTATTTATAGATTTTTATGTGCCTCTTTGATTGCAGCATTTGGCACAAATTAATTTTAATCATTAGATTGCTCAATTTCATATCTAATGGTGTATATTTCATCTCATCAAAAGGTCATGACTCTTTATCATGCACATTTTCGAATGGTCACATCTATTGAAACAACATATCTCTTCGATATGCATCTATCACAATTGAAAAATCGCATATAGTAACCACATCCATGGGAGACTTTTTCAATTAACACATTGAAATCGTATATATTAGATCATTAATTCCAACGTGGATCAGCCATGGTGACATAGTGTGATATGTTACATGTATTATACTTGTGTAATATTACTGACGATGGTGGCGGTGATGGCAATGATGGTGGCGGTGATGGCAATGATGGTGGCGAAACACCGTGTGATACAAGTGTTATATAAGCAGTGTTATAAAAAGCACTTCTAGGATGTCTAGGATCGAAATTTGGACAAAATGCCTCGTCATGTCTAGATTTTTTTTTTTTTTGCCAATTTCTAAACGATTGAATTTTTTCCCTCCTCTCTTTCGTCTCCCTAGGCGGACTTTATTAGTTTTTTTTTTATTTCTATTTTTCAAAAGTTCTTTTATTTAGCTTTAGCTTATTAGTTTTTTTTTTAAAAAAAAAAGAAAAATTCATTTAACTTTAATTTTAAGTTTTTAAAAGATTTTATTGTACAAAGATTGAAAAATACTTTATCTAAATATTTAAATAAGATTTAAGTTATGGTGATATCTACATTATGTAATTATGATATTGAGACTCGTTATTTTGTTGCAAGCTTCAAAAGCATGTATGAAGTTACTATAAATCTATTAAGTATGATTTGTCTAGATGAAAATTGAAACTAGGAAAAATATTCTAATTTTTTCATTTTGAAAATTTGAAAATTGTCTAATTGACTACTTGTAGGAATTATCAAGTAAATATAGTATTTTATAATTTTAAATGTTTGATATGTATTATTTTAATTATTAAATGATTTAAAATAATATTAAAAATAAGAAAATATTTTTTTACACCTAAGCCCCGCCTCGCCTCGCTTAAGTTCGTAAATCTTAAAGCTTAGCTTCCTCATTTAATCATGTTTTACGCTTTTTAAAACACTGAATATAATAATAACGTTGAAAATGTTGCCATGGTGGCAGCATAGAATAGCTTGTTACAAGTGTTATACAATGTAACACATGTTACAAAAAGCGTAAGAAAATGTGTAAACATGTTATATAAAAAAAGTTATACAGTATTTTTAAAAATGTTTTATCTTTTTATCGTATTTGTGAAAATATCCCTTTATTTTATTGGTTAATATATAACTGGGCTTGATGTTAATCATATGGTCATCAGGTCATGGCTTAATATAAGCTGTGAGCCCTTTGTAAACCTTTGCCTGTTCAGTTTTACATCATATCATACATGTACACAAGTAATAGAATAATTCCCCACGTACAGGGATAGTTTCACAGGGGCCTTACATGTCCTTCACAGTGAGGCGGTCCCACATGTATTAAAAAAAATTGTGCGGGCCCCACCATTTGTGTTGTCTGTAGACCCCTTGTTGGATGACAAATCAAAGAGAAATACATAGTTAACTACCACAATCATGCAACATTAACAACTTGAATGACATCGTGGATCTATCAATGTCCATGTGGTGAAGTTTGTTCGACGGTTTAAATATCAGTGAACGATGCCTTCTAATCAATTTTTTGCACTTCTTCTATCAACAATCTGGCAACAAAGCTTAATTCTAAGTACTATGCATGATATCACTCTTTCTATTTTAAAGTGACAAAGAAATTGTACTATCTGACCATATACTTTTCTCGGAAGTTTGGAAAAAACTACTATCAGTAGTTTATCTCTTCTTTTCGATCGAAAGGAAGAGGATGTTATTCAAAGTAGGTTTTAGATAAATTTGAGAATAAAAGAATATAAATCAAGGAGAGAGAAAGAGTGGAATTGACGTGGGGAACGGATGGTAGAGAGGAGGAAAAGTACATGCAACATGATGCAATGCAATATATAAAAGATCTCAAAGCAGATGGAAATACCTAAAAACATTGTCAAATTGTAAGGATTGCTAGTGGAATAAATCTTTTCAATTTCATTAATAAATAGTTGAGATTATGAGGATTAGCAAAGTGTGCCAATCGTAGTCGCCGATCAGCTAGAGAAATGATCATATAAGCCTAGTTGGATAGAGCGGTCGGCACAGTCCAACTTAACCTAGTACATATGTGTTGTGGGGCTCACCGCTCAGCCCCAATACCCATTGGTCCCTTGCTTGAGTTCGAGAAAACAAGTTCCAAGGTAACTTCAGGCTGTTATTTTCTTTTTTCAAAGCAGAAAAAGACACTTGCGTTCTGAAAACCCACTCAAACTTTTTGTGCAAGGACATCCCTTAATTCACATACCTAGAAGGGTCGACCTACTCCTAGTACGAGTCACACCGACCATATTTTCAAGAAATGGAAGAAGAAACTATTCAAACTATTATTAAGAAGTTATATGTATATATTCATATAAATTTTGTCTTCCACAAAACAAAATATGGTTGGTTATTCTGCGTAGCTGGCATGTCTCGATTTTATATATATAATGCGCATCCAGTGAAGTACTAATTAAAAAGACTAGCTAGCTCCATAATGCATGACCCCATATGTTCAAACTCAGTGCTCTGTAAAATATATTTCTGTGGACAGGGATTGGTATCCAATTGGTGGGTTCTTCCATTACTCATCTCTATTTTCATTAACTCTAAAATTATGACTTAAAAAAGTACAAAAAAAGTAGAGAGAGAAATGACTTTAGTTAGCATCTATCAATTATCTCCATTTCTCCACTTTTACTAGTGAATAATTATAATCCAGAATCTGATTTTCGGGGATTCTAATGTCGAAAACTACAGTTTAAGTGTGTAATTAAACAACATTTATAGTAGGGAATATAAGAATCAGTTTGGCTTTATAAAGAAAAAGAATCATTACTTACACTTTTTATTTACTTATTCTGGTTAGCTTTTTCTTTTCACAAGTCTATATGCCTTCTACTTATTGTAGATTGTTATTTAATTTGAAAGATAAGAAAGCATATGTTCTACGACCTAGGGATGTATATTCTTCGATCTTTACGTGAAGGAGACCTCGACAGGTTACTATTCGTAAAAGTGACGCGATTTTCAAGAACACGTCAAAAGAGAAAAAGTAATCCAAAATAATATGGTCACAAATAGTTGCAAAAATCTAGTTATTGTAAATCTTTTAGTAGATCTAACAATGTAGCCCAAGTCATGGAGAATGATATTTTGGCGATAATTGGACATGTATATGTTGTCGGAGATGCGGATAAAAATCTTGCATTTTAAGAGACGAAAGGAGGAGAAAGTTATAAGTAACTATAGAGATGAATACTTAATTAAATTTGGAAATTAAAGAAAAAAAGGTATAAATGTTAATTAAACTGAAAAATAAGAAATAAGAATTAGAGCATGCGTACATATTTAAATATAAGAATGTTGCAAAGTAGTCCTCTAGCAATTGCATTGTAATATATTCAATTTTTAAAATTTTGTGTTTAAAATACATTCTTGTGCTTTTAAGTTGTCTAATTTAACTTTATTAAAAACAATCTTCACCTTCTTCGACCATGTTTTGTTTCGTCTTCCTTTCTACCGTGCATATATCTTCCTATCTCCCCGTAATAATCGTACTCCAAAGTAGCACAAGATACCCTCCTTCATTGAAGATAATTGTTCGTGCAAAATCCGCAAGCGTACGAAATTGTTGACAAGTAATAGAATTGAAAAGTTAAGAGTATCATCCCACAGAGAATAAATTCAATTTAAATTTAATAATTTTTTATGAGATTCGAATTATGTAAACAAAATAGATTTTGATTTGATTTTATATTAATTAATCTAACATAGCTGTAAAAATGTGACTTTTATCAATTTATGAATGATTGTATTGGATTTCTAATCTGTCTATTGCTATCTATTTCAATTCTTGATTTGTAATCTAGTTTCGTTCATGCATTCTTGACAATAGATAATTCTATTGTAATTAATTCTCATTTCCAAGACAAATTAAATTTATTTTAGTCACGACCCAAATCTATTCCTAGTTTGGATTCAAATGATTATAATACATTAAGATTTAAATTATCCATATGATTGCATACGTGATAAATGTTATTCCTAACACTTATGGCACATATGTTAATTTTACCGCATTCTAAATTTATTGTGAGTCTTCCAACACTACAAAAAATAACTAATTATCTAATTGGTGGTCAATCAATTAAATAATGCAACGAGTATGCAAAATTAATCAAGAAATACAAGAAATAAACTAAAATACTAGTCTTGAATTAAAATATATATAATATGGTTCATCTTCATCCAATACAAAAGCGAATCTAACCTAGCATGTTAATACATAAATTACAAGAAGAATAATAGAAAAATATCACCCGGATCATGAAATAAATCAAAGAAGCTGATCTTCAAACTCAATGTTGAATTCTTCGAAATCTTGATGTAATTGACCTTCAATTCCTTGCTATGGCTTGATCTCCTCTCCCAAAATATAGTAATTAGCCTCTTATTCTTGATGAATTTGATGAAACTATTGTGAAATCGCGTCCAATTTGATTTCCAAAAGAGTTTGAATCGTGAAAGGAACTAAAGATTCGTCTACGAAAAATGCCCGTACACGTGCATCGATGTAAGTGTTGCGCGCGCCGTAGAACCAAATGACTCTCAGGTTGGGAAAAATAAGGTATTGCGCGCGCCATGATTTATCTACGCGCGCGGAGGTTTTTCTTTGAACAACTTCCGGTATTTTGATCATAACTCTCTACAGGTATTCGATTGAGTTAATTCAAAATGAGTTGAAAATGTAATTCAAAGGATTACAATGATTCTAGATATATAACTTTTCTAATTCGAACATTTTCTATCCAAAAAATGAGTCTCACATTGAGACTAAAAATTCGTAGCATAACTTCTTCAGTTGTAAATTGATTTGTGATAATACTTCACCTATATTTCGCTCATTTGAAATCCAACTGCATCCAATTGATCCTATATGATCTTCAATCATCGTTTTATGCTTCGAATCAACTATTAAATGTTAACACTTTGGTCCATAAACTTTGAATTTCCTTCGTTTTTGCACTTTTTCGTTCATTTATTCCAAATTCACCAATTTGCATTGAGTTCAATCTAAAAAATAATTAAAACAAAATTAAGCTATAACTCGTCCAAATCACTGACAAATACTCTCATTTAATGGCCTTATAAGTGTACAAAATACACTTATCAAACAACTCAAACTTGAACATTTGTTTGTACTCAAACAAAATTATAACATAATTTAACCAAAACTCTTAAACACGCGTATGGTTAGATAATTTGCCTTTTGTCTCAAGATTAGAATAAATGTATTAAAACTATGAACTGCTACAAAATTACAATGCTAAAATTAATTTCTACATATCCATTGCAAAATCGACGTGTGTGTAAAAATTCATGTCAAGTATCATAAATTCATAAAGTGATTCAAATCTCAACCATCTTTTATAGTCAAATTTATTATTTCTCCTCTTGTGAGATTCACACAGCCAAACTTCATTGTTTTCACTCTTTCCCCAAGGTGTGATATAAGATTGCATATTTAATATAATACTAATCCTTGCCTTCTCTAGTTTGGTTAGATCTTACTAATTACGGTTCAACACATCAACAAATTGGATTCTCCTTATTTTTTGATTGGTTCAACCACCTAGAATCAATTAAACTAATGATCTCTTGTCAAAAGTCCAATTCTCTCAAATGAGTGTTCGGGGCTTAATCAAGACATTTAAGAATTTTTTTTAAAACTATTATGTAGACTCCTCTTCATTAATCTTTCTAAATGACCTCTGTAACGAATTTTCAGTCGATGTCTCCCAAGTTAAATGACCATAGGGCACCAGGTTTTTAGATACCCTTATAGACTTAATCGCTCGAATAATAAATGCTACAAAGGGAAGTTTCACGATAAGATAACCCCACATATTTATTTTTATTTTTTATATTTTTTTCTTTGTTTTATGATCTATGTAATGCCCCTTTATAAACACTCATTTTCAAAAATTGACCTCAACTTAAGATTTCAACATAATTTTCATCTTATTAGTCTTAGACAATTCACAAAAAATTTAGCACACATGAAATCCACATATATCTCAATGTCTTCATACAACAACTCAATCACCTCCAAATTATCCTAAATTGGTTTAAGGATGTATAATGTAGTAGTTATTTTGGTTTTAGCATCTAAGGTCCACTAATTTTTTTTATCTATTCGGATTTTGAATCAAAATATTTTTTCATGATACAAAACATAAATCTTGTGCACAAAAAATATCAGGTTTCACATGAATAAGTATAAATCAATCCTAATGTGTAATAAATTTATAATCTAATACATGATTTCAAATATATAAATGTAGGCAAAATTATCTAACTCACACAAGCACAAAAAAACAGTAAATAAGCTGAAAATAGATTTTTTTTATGCACTCAAACAAGCACACAAATCAATAAAAAATTAATGTTTTTCCACCCCCAAACTTATAACAGACATTGTCCTTAATGTCTAAAAAAAATATAACAGGCAATATATAAAAAATAAGGGCAACGAAGGGAACTAAGTACTCCTTGATATATATTTGAAGGTGGTAGATGAACTGGATTGAAAGTTCTGGCTCACTTGCTATTTTTTTTCTCTTGTTCAATGTATTCAAGTGTCAGTTTTTTCAAAATAGTAAAAATCAATCAAAACATGAAATAATTTATAATAAACTCTAACACATTCTAAAGGGAAATATATGGATAGAGATATCATATACTAATTAAAAGCAATAACATTTATCAAGTCTATATTGTAGAAAATAAAGTTAAATAAAAGAGAAGAAAATTTGGTTATCTCCCAATAAACGCTTGTTTATAGTCATTAGCTTGACTTTGTTGTTTTATTTATTTATGGTGGTTTGGAAAGGGAGTTTTTAGTCTTGCATCGGCTGCACTGATAATTATTCTTCAATTCATCTTTGACCCTCCAGATTACAAGATTTTCATTATTGTCCCGTCCAACTATTCCACCTTCTTCTTTCTTATCCTTGTGACTTCTCCAATGATATACCCTTTTGCATTTCTCAATGTCTGAAGGTTGCTTGAATGGAGCGTTCATGGTGAAGCTCTGTTGTTTTTCTTCCACCCTTAAGATTATTTAACCTTTTTCAAAATCCATTAATGCTTGTCCAGTAGATAAGAATGGTCTACTCAAAATTAATGGCATATGTTGAGCATCTATATCAAAGATAATGAAATAGTTGGAAATAAGTTATCTCCAAGACTCCAACATGGATGAGCACATCCTCCACCACTCCGTAAGGATACTTGAGTGTCCTGTCAGCCAGCAGCAGGATTATTGATGTTCTTTTTGGATCATCCAATCCTAATTTCTTGTAGATAGACAATGACATCAAATTAATACTTGCTCCAGAATCAATTAAAGCTTTTAAATTATTTGAATTTCCTATAGAGCAATGTACAGTGAAACTCCCTAGATCCTTTAGTTTAGGAGGGACAATATACTTTATGATTGCATTGCACTCTTCTGTTAGAGCTACTGTTTCATCCACCGACAGCTTTCTTTTCTTAGTCAACATCTCTTTTAGGAACTTTTTGTTATTTGGAATATGTTGAATGGCGTCAATGAAAGGAATGTTGATATGAAGTTGTCTGAGTGCATCCAAGAACTTCTTAAATTGATTTTCCAGCTTATTGTTTTGCAACCTTTAAGGGAATGGAACTGCATGTGTGCGTTTATTGACAAAAATAGTTGTCTTAACCTGTTGACTTTCCGACTTTTCTTCTTGTGTAACATTTGTTGATTTTTCAAACTGAACTACTTGTTCCTCTCCCATGGTAGGTACCTGATTTTTCTCGATCCCTTTCTTCTTCACAGTTATTTTTGGTAGCTGAACTCCACTTTTCGTTGTGATGGTCTGGACTAGTTCTTCTTTAGGCTGTTTACGAAGCCTTTGAAGAAATAGAACATGTAGCACATAAGCTTGAATAAGGGAAGCATGCTTGTATGATGGTGTCTTAATAATTGTATGATTCACAATTTCAACTGCTAATACTCGTTTTCTTGGATTTGTCTCTATGATGCTTGGTAAAGTCCCTTAAGTTCTCCCCGCTAATGTAGCTGCCATCCGACCCATCTGAGTTTCCAAGTTTTTAATTACAGCCTGCTAGTTCTGAATAATTGTCTGTTGGTTTTGGAAATTAGTCTCACTCTTAGTAATAAACAGAGTTAATAATTCTTCCATCAATGGCTTTCTGTTTTGATGCTGCTGTTGTTGGAATTCAGGTGGTACTAATTGAAAATATTCTCCTTATCCTTGACTTTGATCGTTAGCCTACGAGAAATTTGGATGATTCATCAATCCCGGATTATATGTATTGGAGTAGGGGTTGTTCTGTTGCCTCTGAAAAGTTTGCACATAACTAACCTCCTCGGGTTGGATTACATGCGTGGAGGCTAACGGACATCTTTTTGTAGTATGATCAGCCCCACAACCTTTGCAAACCGATTTTGATTGGTGTACAATGCTCACATTCTGAGTTAGTTTGTCCAATTTCCTTGTTAATACTTACAGGCTTGCAGTTATATGATTTGCCCCACAGCCTCCGCAAACTGGTGCTAGTTGGTACACCATGCTCACATTCTCAGTTAGTGTGTCCAATTTCCTTGTTAATACTTCCAACTGGGTTGCCAATGATGTAATTGCGCCAATGTTGTGAATACCTACTATTTTTCTCGAAGTTTCCCTTTCTTTTGGCCACATAGTCTGATTTTGTGCTATTTTCATAAAGATATCTAAGCTATTGTCTAAGGGAATATCCACTATCGATCCTCCTGTTGAAGCATTGACCATGTTACGGTATTCAGGATGTAGGCCTGAATAGAAGATGTAGACCTTAGCATTTTTAGGAATGTTTAGATTGAGACACTTTCTGAAGTAATCCTTGAATCTTCCTCATGCTTTTGGATAGCTCTCGATTTCATTTTGCTTGAATGTAGTGGCTTCATTTCTGATATGATCGACTCGAGAAAGTGGGAAGAATTTCAAGGTGATTTTATGTACCATGTCATTCTACAAAACAATACTCCAGGGAAGTAGTGAATTTAGCCATATTCGTGCATTTTCCTTTAAAGTATGAGGGAATAGATGCAATCAGAAAGCATCAGCTGGCATGCTTTCATGACTGAGCACATCGCAAAGCATCAGGAAAGCTTGTATGTGTTCATGAGATTTTTCAGTTGATTTTCCTAAGAACCTGATGTCCCGATGATTCTAAAACAAGTTGATGACATTTGGTTGAATGTAGAAGTTGGGCTGCCCAAAAGGTAGATAAATAATAGCCGGTTGCACATGAGAAGGTATGGGATTTAAGTAATCCCTAAGAACTGGATCTGGTTGTTCTAGCGCATCTGGTGGTAATTAAACTTGATTTTGATTTTGTCATGTCTTTTACTTCTCTCTGTTCTTTTCTTCATTGTTTGAAGGTTCTTTCGATTTCGAGATCCAATGGTAGGAGCTCGATTTCTTTAGAATCTTGCATAAACTGCCAATAAATAAAAATTTATGTAAATAATATCCTAAAATAAAATAAATGAAAATTTTGAATACTATAAAACTAATAAACTAAAATTAAATTATTCCCAGACAACGATGCCAAAAACTTATTCATGCGAAACCCGCAAGCGTACGGATCATTGACAAATAATAGAATTGATGAGTTAAGAGTATCGTCCTACAGGGAATAAATTCAATTCAAGTTTACTAATTTTTTATGAGATTCGAATTATGTAAACAAAAGAGATTTTTATTTTATTTTATGTTAATTAATCTAAAAAAGCTGTAAAAATGTGACTTTTATCAATATATGAACGATTGTATTGGATTTCGAATCCGCCTATTGCTATTTATTTCAATTCTTGATTTGTAATCTAGTTTTGTTCATGCCTTCTTGACAATATATAATTCTATTGTAATTAATTCTTTTTCAAGACAAATTAAATATATTCTAGTCATGACCTAAATATATTCCTAGTCTGAGTTTGAAAGATTAGGATGCATTAAAATTTAGATTATCTATATGATTGTACAAGTGATAAATGTTATTCCTAACGCCTATTGCACATATGTGAATTTTACCGTGTTCTAAACTCATTTTGAGTCTCCCAACACTACAACAAGCAACTAATTATCTAATTGGTGGTCAATCAATTAAATAATGCAATGAGTATGCAAAAATTAATCAAGAAACGCAAGAAATAGACTAAAATACTAGTCTTGAATTAAAACAAATAAACAATATGGTCCATCTTCATCTAATATAAAAGTGGGTCTAACCTAATATGTTAATATATAAATTATAAGAAGAATAATAGAAAAATATCACCCAGATCATAAAATAAATTAAAGAAGTTGATCTTCCAGCCCAATGTTGAATTCTTCAAAATCTTGATATAATTGACCTTCAATTCCTTGTTGTGGCTTGATCTCCTCTCCCAAAATATAGTAATTAGCCTCTTGTTCTTGATGAATATGATGAAACTATTGTGTATGAAGAGGCAATAGAGGGTTTTCAATGTGTATCCCTCGTTGTCTATTTATAAGAGCCAAGAAATAGTCAAAATCGCGTCCAATTTGGTTTCTAAAAGAGTTTGAATTGCGAAAGGAAACTAAAGATTCGTCTGCGAAAAATGCCTCACCGGTATAAGTATTGCGCGTGCGCCATATAACCAAATGACTCTCGGGTTGGAGAAAATAAGGTGTTGCTTGCGAACGCCATAAATTGCCCCACGTGCGCATGTTTTTCTTCGAACAACTTCCGTTATTTTGGCTATAACTTTCCCTAAATTTATCTGATTGAGTTGATTCATAATGAGTTGGAAATGTAATTCACAAAGGGTTACAATTCTTCTATAATTAAAATGTTTTCAATTCAAACGTTTGCTATCCAAAAAATGGGTCTCAAGTTGAGGCCAAAAATTCGGAGCATAAATTTTTCGGTTGAAAATTGATTTGTGATATTTCACTCCTTTGACCTCCAATTGATCATATATGATCTTCAATCATCGTTTTGTGCTCCGAATCAACTATTGGATGTTTACGCTTTGGTCCCCAAACTTTGAATTTCCTTCGTTTAGCACTTTTTCGTTCCTTTATTCAAAATCCACCAATTTGCATTGAGTTCAATCTAACGAACATAATTAACACAACATTAAGTTATAGTTCATCCAAATCACTAACAAATAATCTCATTTAATGGGTTAGGTTAGTGTACAAAATACACTTATCAATAATATTTAAATTATATATTTATCACATTATCTATTAGTTTAAACTTCTAAATCTAGTAATTCAACATAACATCATAGCATAATTGCAGAAATGGCACTTATTTAAATTAGTTGTGTGCGTGTAAGCATTTGTTGCGAAAAAAATTTAAACTCTGCATAAACATGAGGAGCATATTTAAAATAAAATATTTAAATGATATGCGTATAGTTCTACCTAATAATTTTAGTTTAGATCGAGTGGTTTAACACCTACTGCCTCCTGTCTACTAGTATGACATTCCTCCTGAGTAGCAGGGGCTTGAGGAACATAATCCGAGCTAGACTCAACATGTGAAAATAGCAAACCACAGAAAAAGTGGATGCAATAAGGAAGAGTCACAACAGGCAGAGATGGGACACTATAGGGAAAAGGACTACTGAAGGAGGAAAGGAAATGGGCACAGGGTGGATCCCTGGGGGTTAGGGTGAAGGTGACGGAAAAGATGATGAAATAAATAAGAGAAGTGATTTTGAAATTTAATTGTAACAAAGTCATTTTACAAATTATACTAAGTTAAGTCATTTTTTGTTTTCTCTTTTGAACTCGTTCCTTCTTACTTAAAACATTTTTTTTTTTTTTTTGAACGAGATTGACTCGTCTTGTCAATCAACATCTTACCCCATTCCACATTTTCAGTGATCAATTCAAAGAGAACAAAATAAATCAAGCACATGTGATTCCTTTAACTTCATTTCCCATTGGATGCATTCATATTCACAATGAGATCTCAAATGAAATTCCCATTGGCCCCTAAAAAGTAAGAACCTAGGAGAAAATGAAATACACTAAAGAAATAAAAAAAAATAAAAAACTCATAGAACTAGTGCTGCAAGCACAAGACTTGACACTTGCATAATGTAAGAATCCATTTGCCAAAAAAATAAAAAAAAAAAGAACAAAATTCAAGATTTGTTAAAGTGAAAAGTTGGAAGCACTATAGATGTCTACCTACTAGTACATAGGAATTCAATCATGTACAAATGTATAATACCAAATAACTAATATTTATATGGCATGGCAGACAACTAAGAAACCCCTACAAAAAAAAAAACAAAAAAAAAAACAAAAGCCCTTAAAATGTATGCATTCCCTAAATCCTAGGACACTCCTATATTTATTTATTTATTGTTGTGTTCCAGCTTGCTTCACCTTTGTTTGAGCTCCATTTTCCTAAAACTCATTTTTTAAAAAGAAAAACTAATTTCCAGTCGTACACATTGTGTTATAAAATAATTTTACACATAAATTCATAACTTTTCCATATTTTTAACTACATATTCTTCAAAAAATCACTATTACAAAACTCATTTAACACGAAAAATGGGGCTCAAACATAGCCTTAGTCTTCACTGCTATAAAGGTCCAGAGCAAGCATAATCCAGAAGAGAATTTCCTAAATTTGATGCTGAAAACAACAAATTTGACTAATTGCCATGTAGAACCAACATAGCAAAAAATTGAACAGACATCCAAAATTGGCTCACTGCTCAGGGNAAAAAAAAAAAAAAAAGAGGCTCAAGTCGTTGTTATTTGAGGCACAAAAGTATAGTGAGCGATGATATTGCCAGTGGCATGGTTCTTGTAACATATTTGGATGAGATAGTTTAATATACATAATAAGTACTATTAAAGTAGATAAATACTGTGTTTGAAATCTTTTCCCTATAATTATAAGAATTCAAGAGGTTTAGTCTTGATAAAAATATGAATCTGATTTGTATATCATGATATTTTTGTAAATAAATCTTCAAGATGTATTAGTTTAAAAATGGTTAAAAAATATTTTTATTTACTTTATTTCAGAAAAGTTTCAATTGTTTTCATCAAACATTTCTGGGTCCTAAATTCGTTGCTTAATTTTCATTTTTGTTCCATTTAAAGGCAACCCTGTCCAAATATGATGATTTTAACTTGAAATTGCACTTGTTATTTCATTTAAGGCGCTCCATCTATCTTCTTCTTCACAAGTACTTGAAAATCTAGTGTGTCGTCTGAAATAAAGAATGATGCGGACTAGAAAAATCATTAGCACATTGATTTTTATTGTATGATTGGACAAACTCGTAAAACCTGTGCATTCCAAATGTGATTTTTAAACCAAATTTGTTTTTTTCCGTCTATTGCATCCTGTCTATCATGTAGCCAAAGCAAAAAAGGGTCAAAATGAACAAGTTTTTTGAATCGCGTGCATTCGCGTTCACCATGTCTTTAGTGTAACCTCGTATAAAATGAGTTACTATCAATATTTTTAATCTATACTAATAACCACTAGTTATTATGAACCTACACCAAGATCCCAACTCCTGGTAAAGCCAAGGAGAATACAAAATGAATTTAGTGGAAGAACAAAGCTATCACAATTCACAAGATGAAAAAGAGAGATAGGATGCGAATACGATTTAAAGAAAGAGATACTCTAAAGGAGATTAGTATAAATAAATTATCAAGACTAGAGTAAAAATTCTTTGAGAGAAAAAGGTGGGATCCCACTGAAGAGAATAGGCCTATGCCAACTGCACTTTAATTCATACATGAGAGATCCTTTGTTTCTCCTTTTTGCTTATATATACATGTGAGTGTCCACTTCACTTTGGCAAGTCAAGTTAAAGCATTTCTTTAACTTCTCTCTTTTTCTCAGTTTGAAATCGTTGTAGTTCAATTTGGCCATGTCCCTCCACTCCACCCCACCGGAATCACTCCATTCCATCGCACCAGAAAACCAAGGATTGAAAGTGACGACGATGCTGCAGAATAGTCCCGAGCCACTTCATTCTGTGGCACCTGATCCAGAAAATGGTGGTGGGGAACTGATGACAGGTATGTCGAATACGCTGGAGGCCAGTGACACTGCCTATCAGCTGGGTTACCCCGTTGGGCCTCTCCAGAACAATTCACAGTCCTTTTTGCAAAGATCATTATACCCTATAACTTTGAAGGTCTCTCTCTCTCTCTCTCTCTAAATAAGTCTGTTCCATCTCTATGCTTTTAGACTAGGGGGTAAAATAAGCCCGATTGTGAAAATTGTACACATTTATAGCTTCGATAAAAAAAAAAAATGAATAGACTATGTATATGTATTTTGTAGACAATTTAAATAAATAAGTTTAACCTCTCAAATAGTAAATGAGGTGGTTCAACAAAATATAATGAGTGCCCCCACTAGCCCACTTACATGCACAAAAATAAGATGATTGGAAGAGTTTTGTTAGAAAGAATTTACATGCATTTACCGCTATAAATTGTATGTTTGTCGCATTCGCGCTGAAGTTTTCTTTATATTTTCCAGTTTGAAGAGATTGTTTACAAGGTAAATTGTGAACGAAAAAAAAGTTGTTGTGGAGGAACATTGAGCAATACTAGAGAAAAAACAATCCTCAACGGGGTGACAGGGATGGTCTGTCCAGGCGAGATTCTGGCAATGTTAGGTCCATCAGGCAGTGGAAAAACCACCCTACTTACGGCTCTTGGAGGCCGACTTTCTGGCCAGTTATCAGGGAAGATTACATACAACTTCCAGCCATTTTCGGGTTCCATCAAACGTAAAACAGGATTTGTTGCACAGGATGATGTTCTCTATCAACATCTCACTGTATTTGAAACTCTACTATTTACTGCACTATTAAGGCTGCCCAATAGCCTCGCTAGAGAAGAGAAATTACAGCATGTGGAGCATGTAATAGCAGAGCTTGGATTGAGTAGCTGCCGCGATAGCATGATTGGAGGGCCATTGTTTAGAGGGATATCAGGCGGGGAGAAAAAAAGGGTGAGTATAGGTCAAGAAATGCTGATAAATCCAAGTCTATTGTTGCTTGATGAGCCTACTTCCGGGCTTGATTCGACCACCGCGAAACGGATCATGAACACGATCAAGCAGCTCGCTAGTGGTGGCCGAACGGTGGTTACCACCATCCATCAACCTTCTGGGCGGCTCTACCAAATGTTTGATAAGGTAGTCTTGCTTTCTGAAGGCTGCCCAATATACTATGGCTCAGCATCAACTGCCATGGACTACTTCTCTTCAATTGGGTTTTCAACATCCATTGTGAATCCTGCCGAACTTTTGCTCGATCTTGCCAATGGTACGTGTGTTACAAATTTATTTTTTTATATTTTTTCTTCAAAGCACACCTTCAGATGTGACAAGTGCTATACTTTCATAAAAGGTCGATGTGACAAGTGCAAAATTTTCATAAAACGGTAGCTTGATACGAACTGAAGAACTCTTTCCTAATTACATTTTCTATCTTTCCTAATTACATTTTCTAAGGTAATAAATTGACAAAATTCAAGTATAAATTAGGAAAAACCATAGAAATGAGGCTTACAACTCAGTGAATTCATCACCTCATGCCTCATTCCTTCAGTCAAATGTTCTTGGGACATCTATCATCAGTGTGATGTTTGGCAGTTCTGCTGTTTTCGACTTTAAATTATCTAATTATCCTATCTTTGTCCGACTCATTTCAGGAATCAGACCCGATTTGGAGCATGGTGACAATGCACAACAAGATCCAAAATCCGTGAGAGACTTTCTCATCTCTGCTTACGATAAGAACATATCTACAAGGTTGAAAATTGAATTATGCATTTCGGATGTAAATAGCTACACTTACACAAAGGATGCCTCCACTAGTCAGTATCTTCTTCTCTCTTATATTCAAGCAACTTTTACATATTTCTTCACAATTTTCTCTCACTTCTTTTGTTCTAATTAGGCATTCGATTCGAATGATGCAGGAAATGACGTGAAGTTAGAGCAGTGGTGCACAAGTTGGTGGCACCAATTCAAAGTGCTGGTTCTTCGGGGACTGCGGGAGAGAAGATTTGAAGCCTTCAACAAGTTAAGAACCTTCCAAGTCATTAGCGTGGCGATACTTGGTGGGCTTCTTTGGTGGCACACTCCGTCATCTCACATTGATGACCGTGTAAGTATTTCCCATGCTCCGATTGAACCTCTTATCAGTTTAAAAGTAACAACAATATATAGAGAGTGTTGAAACTGCTTTTTGATGCAGTAGTGATGAAAATAATCTACAAAAAACAGGGGTTCAAATTTCGTATCTGTTAAGCTACTCTCCTCACTAATGCTCAACAATTGTCCTCGGCAAATTTTGAGATGGATTTAGGATTTACAATTCTATCATATAAGACTTTTTCATTCCGTCGAAAATTGATTTTACAATATAGACGCCAATGACATCCTCCTCTATGCCCGGCGGTAACTATTCGTACCTTTACCACAATAATTAACAAACAGAATCGGTCAAAAAAAAGTTGGTAATTACAAAAAATAATTCAACTTTATAGAGAGGATGGATCGCTATTGGTGGACATCCATCAGAAGGAAGAAAAAATAACTATTGTTACTTTTGAGATCTTTCCTTAGTATTATGTATCCTAATGTAGCAAATAAGTCTATTCTCACCCAAAACTACAAACTGCTAAATGCAATTCTTATAAATATGCTAACTGCCAAAGACAAATTCCAAAGGATATGCACATATTGCCTCATCTAACAGTTCCAAGTTTTTAGACTAACCAAGTGGTTCTACACTAAACTAGTTACTTTTCTTTTCTGCAGCTTGCAATGCTGTTCTTCTTCTCAGTATTTTGGGGCTTCTACCCACTCTACAACGCCGTATTCACTTTCCCTCAGGAAAGAAGAATGCTGATCAAGGAACATTCATCCGGCATGTACCGTTTATCCTCCTATTTCCTTGCAAGAACAATAGGAGATCTCCCTCTCGAACTAGCACTTCCAACAGCATTTACATTTATCTTCTATTGGATGGGCGGCCTAAAACCCGAACCCCTCGTCTTTATCCTCTCCCTCCTCATTGTTCTCCTTAGTGTCCTCGTAGCCCAGGGCCTCGGCCTGGCATTTGGGGCAATACTCATGGATGTAAAACAAGCTGCAACTTTAGCCTCAGTTACAACCTTGGTCTTCCTCATCGCTGGAGGATACTACGTTCGCCAAATTCCAGCATTCATCGTCTGGTTAAAGTACCTGAGTTATAGTTATTACTGTTACAAGCTTCTTCTTGGGGTTCAGTACACGGAGGAGGACTTTTATGAGTGTGCAAAAGGAGTTTATTGCCGGGTTGCTGATTTTCCTGCTGTTAAATCAGTTGGTTTAAAGCATTTGTGGTTGGATTTGTTAGTCATGGGATTAATGTTGGTGGGATATCGTTTTCTTGCATATTTAGCTTTGCGCCGAATACGGTAAAGCTTGAGTCGATACCCCGTCATTAGGTTTCAACGCTGTTGTCGCACATGGTTAGTGGGAGAACGTAGTCGGTCGAACAAGGTTCAAAGAGTTTTACGTTTTTTTTTTTTTTTTTTTTTTTCCCCGAATGAGGAATAACGTTAGATTAAGGAACATAGATAACCATTTCCACGTTTTGATCATCATATCATATATATGAACGTTTGATATTTGCTGCTTATTCGTGAAATTCCGCAAATGTATAGATCATGACAAGTAATAAAATGAATTTATTAAATCTGAATATCGTCTCATAGAGACTATTATCTACTATAAACTTTTAAACTAATCCAACTTCAATTTAAATTAAAATGGTAACTACTGATCAAATCAAAACGAAGTTCTAATAAATAAATAACAAACTCAAATTAAAACTTTGGATAAGGTTATGTGATTGGATAGTTAAGATTTTTTATTTTACTTAGGTTATTTATCATATATCTAATTCCAATTTATTCAACCATTTTTCATACATATCGATGATCGAATTAACATATTGTATTTAGTGATCTCTCTCGAGCAACACTAATCTTATTCATATACCCGAACTTACTATATCTCTATGTAAATTCACACATATGAATGCATTAATCTATATGAATTCAACAAAGATCGCATAACTTATAATTATATCTCGATCTCTTATAATATCTTTGCCAATTATTGTACGAGTTAGAATTATTCATTATCTCTCGGTCTTAGTATTGTTCAATTAATTATTGCGCAAACAATTAAAACATTAAAAACACAATAATTAATTAACAAATAATAAATTAGCATGAAAATATTGAAATTAAACATATAATAAAATTCTCTGATTCTTCTTCCCCCTTTTTTTGAGTGGTATGGTGATGACGGTTCGATGGTGGATGTATGCAGTGCGGTGATGGGTGCTGCGGTGATGTGTACGGTGGTGTTGTAGATGCGATGGTGACTGAATCTTGTGGTGTTGTAGAAAGCCTGATTAGGGTTATTTTTGTTCGTTGTAGATGTGGTGGTTTCCATGGCGTGGTGCTGTAGATGTACATGGTGGTGTTGTAGAACGCCTAATTTGGGTGAATTTTGTTTGTTGTTGGTGGTGGTTTCCATGGTGTGGTGATGTTTGGCTGGTTTTAGTGGCGGTGGATCAGGCTGCTCATGGTGGATCTAGTGTTGGTGGCGATGGATTTGGTCGTGACGATGGTTCTCTGCGTTTTGATTTGGTGGCTATACTGTGGAAGTGAGGAGGTGGTGGTAGCGGCGGTGATTTCGACAGTTGTTTAGGCTGTTGCAATAGTGTGGTTGTAGTCACAAGTGATTTGGTTGATTGTGACTAATAAATTTGTTGGTGTGTACCAATAAATAATAAATTGTGACCTACAAATTTATTAATTTGTGACTAATAAAAATAATCTATGACCTATAATTTGATATTTTGTGATCATAAAATAAGTTGTGTGACTTATAATTTTTTTAATTTTTGACCGATGAACAAATTGTGACTTTTAAATTTTTAATTTGTGATCAATGAACGAAGACACTGGATATTTAAAAAACTTAGTACTGGAATTTTAAAAACTTAACAGTGGAAATTGCATAGATCTGTGATCTTAATATATTTATTTACAAATTTCAGCCCAATGTTTTCTTTGTTTATATATTTAATCTCAAGTCATCAAATTTTGTATCCAATTAGAAGTCCAAATTGAGGCCCAATCAATTGCTTGTTTCTAAGTCATCGTACCATGAATTTTTCCATTTTTTCGCATTTTGCATTCTTTTTTCTTCAATTCTTCATTAAACATGAAATTTACCTACAAAATATAATATAACATAAATTAAATAGAAAATTATTCAAAAAATAATAAAATATCATAATTTAGATTCTCAGATAAGTATAAAAACTACACTTATCACCTACAAACTTAATTTTTTGTTTGTCCTCAAACAAAATTGAAACCTAATAAAAACACAGGCACACAATGTTAATTACCTAATTAGTACCTAGTCAGTCAAACAAAACAAAAAGATTTAGTTAGTTAACCTGATTTTTTAACTTAGGAATGAAATCATAATATTAAATCTAATCACATCTTCAAAATCACAATACAAAAAATAAAATCCAATTTTCCAATGTAAATTTGACGTTGTGTGTAAAAAATTAAGAATAACATTATGAATTTATACGTTGTTTCAATTTTCGACCCTCAATGAACAAATATATTCTTTCATCACTCGTATGATTCATATACCCCCAAACTTATTCTTTTGTCTCTTTTCAAGTGTGTTAATTAAGGTTGAATTTCGTACTGTTTTAACCTCTCTAGTTTAGGTAAATCTCACTAATTGCTAGTCAATATGACGATAAACAATGATTCTCCATAGTTTGATTGCTTCAATTTCTAGGACTTAACTCGGCTAATAATCACTTATCAAAAGTCAAAATTTTCTAAATAAGTGTTTGAGACATAACCAAGACATTTAGTGTGTCTTCTGTCTCATACACTTACTTTTTCAAATTTTCTATAAAAATTTTTTTTTTTTTATTTGAAGCATTATCTCCCTTAAGTTTTTTAAATGACCCATGTAACAAACTTTCGGCCAATGACTCCAAAATCAGATGACCATAGGGCACCAAGTTTTAAAGACCCTTACATGCTTAATTGATTGAATCATGAAGGCTATGAAGAGAAATTTTCAAATAAAATAATAATTTTTTATGCCTTATTTAGTACAATGTCTCTCATTAAACACTAATTTAAGAAAAACAACCTCTAACTTGATATTTTCACCAAATTTCATCCTATTGACCTTAGACAATCCACATAAGAAATTAAAATTCATCTTTTTCACCCACAAACTTAAATTAAACATCATCCTCAATGTCTTAAATCATAAATCTACATATAAAGGGGTGGAGAAGAAAGTGGAGAAAAGGCTCCCTTGATATGTCATGTAATTCAACAACTAACTTTTCTATTACGTTCGTTGGCTCCTTAGTCAAAATTGATTTAAATGTTCTGCGACTTCATATTCTTGAAAAATCAAATAAAGTATTAAGATCAAATAACTAGATAAGTGTTACTTAGCTCAACATCTAATAAATTAACATATCAAAGACCTAAAGAAAAACATGATATAGATGATGAGTTTCAAATAAACTTAAAATAAATTAAACTATCCTAAAACACAAAAACATAATAAATAAAAAGGAAAAATGCTTGAGTTGCCTTCCAAGAAGTGCTTCTTTAATGCCATTAGTTGGACTTAACCAAATTGCTACGTTGGATCTTCAGGTGACACGTCTCTCATGTTTCTAAATTTTATCATTGGCTTTGTTGCTTCTTCACTATAGCATGACAGATAGAATAGACGACTTTAACTCTGATATAACCTTCAAAACCTCTTTTGCTTAGCTCTCCTTTTTGTCAGGTGGATAGGCTTCATGAG
>CAIGRO010012503.1:0-20793 GCA_903798355.1 Fraxinus baroniana
AGATGAAATAAGAGTATTTGCGTTGTTGTGAGGGTATACTTATGTTATTTTGTTCTAGAATTTATTTACAACAGATAAGTGAATTTTCTGCATTCTTGTATGTGACAACATACTGCTAATTTTGCAGGATGAAATTGCTCCATTTGTATCTTCTATTTTCTTACGTAGGCTGCTTTTTCCTGGGGTTCATCATGCTTTGGTGCTCAGGAAAACTTTACAAGAATATAACAAGCACTTTACTGATTCTGAGTTTGACTCCTTTACTGTTGATGGACTAAAAAATGAAATTCTTTCAATCGTTGAGCGTCAGGTATTTTCTTGATTCCCACATTGACCTTTTAGAAAAAAGAACTATTCTTTTCAACAATTAGATATTTTTCACCTTTCTCTTGCATTTCTTGTAGCCTCTGTCCCCATATACATTGTCCTTCTTTACATAATTAGGTAATTTAATTTAGATATCCACTTTAAACTTTCAAGTCACGTATGTTCACTTTCTCAACTTTCATTTAGATCATGCCAAATCAAATTTTACGACTTTGATCTCCAGTTGAATTTGAATGGGAGCCTTGTGATTGCCCCGTTGCTATTCTTTAAATTGAATTTAAACATAATTTTCAAAAGGCTGCCAAAATCTGAACCCTGCAATTCTTGGAGTGAAAGGTAGACATGATAGTTTATTCATTTTTTTTATTGATTCCATATGTAGGTAATTATGTATCTACATACATACCAATACCTAGAGTCACATACATTCACATTCATACGGGGCACCATATATACATACAAATTATATATATATATATATATTTGTGGAAAGTGGTAGGGGTTCAAGAAGTTGAACGGAGTTGATAACTGTGTGTTCTACTGTAGGGTGGCTGCGAAAATCCAGTTTCAATGCTTCAGTGTTGGAAAACTTTCTGTACTCGCTATCTCAAAAATTGGTGTAAAAACAATGTAGCTTGTGGTCTACTGATGGATTCAGTTACAGGAGCTGTTGGTTTAATCAGAAAAAATGCAATCTCTCTGTGCCGTGGTTTGGAGGACGTAGAACATCTTATATATGGTATATCAAACTTAATACTGATAAACAAAATCCTACACATAAGCTTTTTAACTGCATTTCTTTTATCAAATGTCCACAATTGTATCTAATGCAGACATTTGTTTAATTCTTATGCTATCAGGTTCTTTTAATGAACTTAGCAATAATACAAACTCTGGACTGCAAATTTCTGGTGATGAGCTTGATCGGGAGATTCTTTTTGAGTTACTCCAGTGTGTTAGTTGTGTGAGCCAGCAGTTGGGCAAAGTCTCTTCGGTTATATTTTACGAGTCACTTCTTAGCACGCCTCATATCTCGTCTGAGGAGGTTGTACCTCGCTTTATGAAGATTCTGCAAACAGGATATAGTTCATCAATTGCAGCTCTACAAATATCAGAATTGGGAGCTGATATTGCATGGGAGAAAGAAGTGTCGAATCACAGAAGTTTAAGAAAATTTTCAACGGATATGTTTTTGTCCCTTCATTCTTTATGCGATAGAGCTAACACCTGGGGCAAAGTTTTGGATGTTATTGAGAGCTACTTAAGGTTTCTAGTGCCTCGTAAAATTGTACTTGAATTGGGTTCTGAAGCTGTCTTCAATTTTAATGGTTTTGCAATAGTACAGGCTACTTCACAAATTGCCAAAGTTATGTTTGAATCTGCATTGGATGTTCTTATGCTGCTAAGCTATATGGTTAGCATCAGTGGGCAGGTTAGTTTCAAAACAACTGCACTAGGTACATAAAAGTGCACAATGATATCTCACATTTTTTCTAATTGGCTTCATATCATTTAGAAATAATTTCCTTATACTTTCTGCATGTTTGGTATTTCAAAACAGTCATGGAAGGTAAAACACGTAAAAAAGTTCTATTCAACTATACCAAAAGTCTTACAAAATCACAAATCTTTTTAAGTAGTCAACGTTTACTCTGATGCCAATAATACTCGTTAGACTTGTTTGTCATATTTATTGGGCGAATATGAAGGATATTTCTTATTTTCTATACTTGGGCGAAATAGTGTTCGGGTAATTTTTGCTTTTTGTGGGAGTAAATGCGTACTCTACCTACATAATCACGTGAGATGTTGAGGCAGAAATGCTTTTGCATTTTATTTTACATTATTAAGTGTTTCCAGTGGAAATGTATAATCTTGTTCAGTTTATGAGCCAGTCATCACCAGATGCAAAATGTGAGATTATTTTTCTGGTTGATTCATCAAAATCAAAACAAAACTGGTACGGCACACTGATAGATATCTTTAAAAAGGCTCTTTTTGAATGAGAATGGATTTGAATCTACAGTTTTCATGACAATATCAGAATTTGCGAGTATAAAAATGCACCATCGTCTTTTTTTTTTTTAGGTGCCAAAAGAGTTCTGAAGTTTGTCAACCTATTTTTGGCTTTAGAAATTCTTAATAATTTCAATTCATGTCGAGTAGAGTGAAATCCCTCTAAGATATGGTGCCATGACTGTTCTGTATAAATATACTGGGAGAAGAGAATTATGGGAGCATTATGCTGAGCCAGATACTCAGCTTCTTACTATAATGCTTGTTGGTGTGGTATTCAGTGTCTACATGCATATCTGTTGTTGCAAAAATTACAGAATGAAACCCTATCACTCAAATAAATAAATCCTATGCAACTATTTACCTTGTTTTTATTTGCCTCGAAATATTTTCTTCTTTATCTTTGGAGAACCATGTTATTGGGAGTTTTATTTCATTATGGATGCTACTAGTGTAAAAGTGTTTCTAATAAGTTTTAGGATCTTATTGTCCTCCACTCGTCCAAATCCTCCAAGACTCGAAATGAGATCCTGATTATATAAACCAGAGTGTGGTTGCATCTCTTTCTCTCTATCAGCATTAAGGTTTTAGGAAGTTGAGCTGTTTACACCTAGAACTTTCAGAACTTTTGGATAACGATTGTATACTAGACTGCACACATCTCTGTGTGTTAGGAAGCTGGAATTAATATATTTATCTGTTATCATATGAAGAAGTTCTAACTCGTTCTTTACTTTACAGATTAATATGACCCATGACGATGTTTCAAGAGTAAAACTTGAGTTAATTCCTATGATTCAAGAAAGTCTAACCGAATGGCATATTATCCATTTCTTTGGGACCACACCATCTGAATCTCCTGCAATTGAAGATTTTAGTTCTCTACTTTCATCGTTACAAATCGGTAGGACTATCCTAACTTTCACTTGTTGCTGTTTAATTTCTCCATTTCTCTCAATTTATGACATTAATGCGATTGTTTATGAATTTCAACTCTTTATTCTACACTCATTAATTCAATACTCTTTATTCTACATACTCATTTTCAATCTCCATTCACATAATAAAAATATTTTGCACGTAAACCCAAAACTTTTACCTACTTTTTAACCACATAATCTCCAAAAATTCACCATTCAAAACTTTGTTTTTGTCAAATACTGGCTATCAAACAGGGGCTAAATATTAACAGAGATGTTAGGTAGTTTCTTTTTATGGTGTATGAATCAGTCTTTTTTATATAAAAGAAAAAGAATAGTAAATCAGCATGGACTGATCACTGATGGATGTATAGTTGGAGTTTATTCAACTTAACTTTCTTGCAATGTTTTTGAGATTGATTTATAATCTAGAATTTAATTGATTGATGATTTTCACTTTCAATCATGGTCAGATGGCAATGATGATAAAAGATCGTGGAATGAGAGGCTAGGGAAATGTGATTTTCCTTTAGCTTTTATCCTATTATTAAGTATGCGAAGTTCCTCTGGAGATCTGGGCCACCTCTCTAGCAGCTTAATTAGTTTAAGTCGGGAGTTCACTAGCTGGATAATATGGGGAAGAGATGGGGAAGAATCTTCTGTATCTTTCAGCCATTCAATTGATCTTGCACTAGTCTTACTTAGACATGGCCAGTTTAATGCGGCCGAGGTTTGTTGCTTTTGATTTGCTATAATAACGTTATACTATCCAATCTCTGAATATTATAAACCTGGGAATGGTTCTCAAACAAGTTCTTGTTTCATCTAGTATCTGCTTACTTTGGTGGATGCATATTCACACAAGGAGAAAATATTTGAAAGCCTTCAGGTTGTGGGTGGGAAATTACCCACACTTCTCCATCTTCTTGGATGTTGTCTTGTTGCTCAGACACAACATGGATTGCATGGCCCATTTAAAGACAGGAAAGTTGGTGAAGCCGTTCGCTGCTTTTTCAGGTATTCAAGGTTTTTCATTATCCACTTTAAATTTAACAGAAAACAAATTTGAGAACTAAAAAAATAGGTCTTTGTGTGGTTTGTTTCCTCCCATATTCACGAGTTTCTTGTTTGGGACTTGTTCTCTGTATCTTGTTCAGTTGTCTCATGTCTGTAATGTCCATCTTTTGGGCTCTTATCTTTTGAGCATGGGCTGATTGCTGTTGGTTTGTATTCTAGCTGGTTATGAATAGCAATTATATATTTTTCTAATATATGTACTTTTTTTTTTTTTTATTGAAGTCTTTGTTTCAATTTCATTCAAGCAGTTGTCAGATTGATCCTTGCACAAACCTCTCTTTGGAGTTCTAATTTAGAACTGCTAATCTTTAGCTACATTTATGGAAGAAAAGGAAGTTCCATTTATATGCTATTAATGTTTTTTTGTACAGAGCTGCATCACTCGAAGGAGCTTCCCAGGCTTTGCAAAGTTTGCCACATGAAGCAGGATGGCTGAGTGTTATTTTCAGTATGTTAAACTGTTGAATACTTTCTTTTCATTTGTCATGATCTTATATGGTACTACTTTATTTATTCATGTACTTCCTTCCAGCTGGTTCTCTCCCACCTGCAGCATGGAAGCTTCAATATTATCAATGGGTGATGCAGATATTTGAACAATATAATATGAGTGAATCTGCTTGCCAATTTGCTCTGGCTGCACTTGAGCAAGTTGATGAAGCCGTTAGTCCTATAGATAGCAGCTCCAGGGAAGATTTCCTTGGGGAATCAGTAACTTCAGTAAAGGGCCGACTTTGGGCAAATGTCTTCAAGTTCACTTTGGATCTTAATTACTACCATGATGCATATTGTGCAATAATTTCAAATCCTGATGAAGAGAGCAAGAACATTTGTTTGAGGCGTTTCATAATCGTTCTTTATGAGCGTGGTGCAGTAAAGGTGTTGTGATCATTTTTACCTTTGTCTTATTTCTATTTTCTTCCCTGGGCCTATTTGTTCCCCTTGCCGTAGATTCTCTGTTTGGAGCATTTGACTTTCCATATTTGAGTGTAGAAGAGAAGAGTGCTGACTATATTAAATCATAATTGTTTTCATTTGTGCTCAATGAATCATCTCTAATTAGAATACTGTTTCAACTATATTATTTGTGCAATGTTGTTGTCCACAGTGGTTTTCATTTTTCTTTCCTTCCATTTTTTAATATCTTTTAATTCTCTTGCACAATGTTTGCATGCAATGCTCACGATCTCAAAACCTTTCTCGAATCTATCAATTACAGTTTTTTGCATTGCTTGTGCAGCATTGACATTATAGTACTACAAATTTTACTCAAGGATTAAAGCCCTGTTGAGCCCAATTTTTTGAGAATAAGATTTTGTAAAAAAAGTGATTTTTTTGGAGAATAAGTGGTTAAAAAGTAGGAATTTTTGAATTTACATGCAAAATTATTTTATTTTATTCGGAGAACTGTGGTTGACAATGAGTTCGGAGAAAATGAGTTTTATAGAATGGGGCTCACACAAGGGCTAAATTTTATTGACTCCTATTACTTTAAAGTAGTTAGGCTTTCTGAAGCCTCTTTTTTCTTCTTTTCTTCCATTTTACAGTGAAGTCCTTTTTTTCCATATGGGTGAGTGTTCACTAAAATACCTTTATACTGCAAAAAAAAAGCTCAGTGTTAAATTTGGGTGATTTGTGCTCATATTGATTGCAGATACTTTGTGATGGCCAGTTACCTTTGGTTGGTTTAGTGGATAAGGTAGAGCGGGAGCTTGTGTGGAAGGTATTTGATGATTTCACTAAGACTTGAAGTCTTCTATCTTTCAAGTTCTTTCTTGGCAGACTAATATTGTCAACATATTTCTTCTGCAGGCAGAGCGTTCAGATTCTTCAGCCAAGCCAAACCCATTCAAATTACTTTATGCATTCGAGATGTACAGACATAACTGGCGTAAGGCTGCAAGTTATATGTACCTGTACTCCGTGCAGATGAGGGCTGTAGCAGCATTAAAAGATCACCAGCCCAGGTCTTTGGCTCTGCAAGAGAGGCTGAATGGGCTATCTGCTGCTATTAATGCTCTACATCTTGTTCATCCTGCGTATGCTTGGATTGAAGCTCCGGTTGATGAAACGTTTCTATATAAAGAAAACTACCCGAGTAAAAAGGCTAGGACAATCATGGAAGGAAAATGTATATTATCCTTCACAGTAAACTTATATTCAGGAAACTGTCAATGTTGCCATGTTCATTGACTTTATTCTGATATTCATCCTTCTGTTCCTCCTCTCTAATGTTTACTCAGTGACAGTAATTTGTTTTCTTTCCTCTCCTGTTTCAGCTTTTGATGATGATGGTCAGCCTCAAAAGCTGCAATCATATTTGGATGTTGAGAAACTTGAAAATGAATTTGTTATCACGTCAGCGGAATATTTCCTTTCTTTGTCGAACGTCAAGTGGACTTTTACCGGTAAGACCGTGCATGGTTAGTTATCTTGGAAAAAAAACAGCAAAATTATAGGTTGATTAGTGAACGAAACAAGAGAAATAAAGTTTTATTTCGTTAATTGAATCTTACAGCCTATACTCCCTTTTATAATACATTAACGGTGCTAAACAAGGAAAAGAATAAAGAGAATAAAGAGAAATAAATCTACAGCCTATAATTTATCAATTTACAACATATATGGAAAGTGTTTTACTCCTTCCATAAACACACGATTTCCTACAATTAGTTTCTTTCTATGATGTTAATGGTGAATATGTTTGCCTACTTTTAATGACTGGTGCTACTTTTTGAACAATTTTTTCTTTATATCTGCCTGAAGACGGAGTTTGATTCCTTGCATGATTTATCCCATCTATTGACTTCTAGGGAATGCTATTTTCTTATTTCAATCCAAATTACAAGATGTGACAGCATTTTCAGCCTAGATATATTAAGGCTTCTCATCTTACACCAAGGCCAGCTCTTTTAGTCACTTAATTGTTTCTATCTTTGCAACTTTTCTTTCAGGAAAGGATGGACCATCATCTGATCTAATTGATCTGCTGGTAGAGTCAAATTTATATGACATGGCATTTACTGTGATCCTTATGTTTTGGAAGGGTTCCAGACTGAAAAGGTATTACTCCAACCGCATCTCATATCTCGTCTTCCCATAAGCTGCTGTAGTCCCGAATTTCTTTGACATGCTTTTATATATGATATGGTTTTTCAGGGAACTTGAAAGAGTCTTTACTGCAATGTCATTGAAATGCTGTCCTAGCAGACCATTTCCCCCGTTGCTTGGGTAAATATATCAAACATACATTTACTTCCCATGCTATTGAATCTTCTTGTTTTAATTTTTTTACTCATTTGGCGGTCCATTGAAATAGTTAATATTTGCTTTTCAGGAATGATAGTAAAACAAATGGCCTTCTGTTGACTTCATCACAAGATGAGGTAGTTGTTCATGGCTCACTTGATGTGGGTACAACAGTGCAACAATCTAAGAGCAATCGACAGTGGGAAACGCTTGAAGTCTATCTTGTTCGTATTTCTTTTTAACCTGTTTGACTTCTTTGCAATAGTATGTTCGTCTCTGGTTAGACACGGCATCCATGAAATGCGGCAAATTTGTTTCTCTACACTATTTGTCTCTTGTTTTATTTCTTTTTCCAATATATATTCCTGAAGATCAATATGCTCCATGACAGTTATGTTTTCTGATGCTCCATTTACTGTGAGCTTCCTTGTATTGCCATTGTGGACAATACTGTACCATGCATTTGCATTATTTAATCTAAACATCAAATATTCACAGGTCTTATGCTGTAATTATTTTTGCTACTTATGGTGATTCTCTATAATATTGACATAAATTTCAAGCATTTTATTCTATAATATAAATTTGATATTCATGAGGCTTATGTTCTGCCCTTGGAGTTTTAAGTCTGCCTTATGAGAAGTAAATTGTTCATCTTGGCCCTTTTGACACACGGATAGGCTTAATGTTTTGTGATTTAAATATTCTTCAAACAACCTGAGATACTTTATAATCCTATCTCAGAGTCTTCCCGAGTAAAGAGTACGACCTCTAATATTTTCCTCTTAAATGGTATATTTTGATGCCTTGAGCGAAAAGCTTCAATCTTGTATTTGGAATTTACAGTTTCCTGAAATGATGCATGGTTCTTCATATGCTTTTGTAGCGGGCTTCACTATAGCACGTCCTCACAAATTTCTCGTTATGGATTATATTGAATTCTCTCTAAGGCTTTCTTTCTTTATAATCACGTCTATTTTTTTCGTTTCTTTCTTTTTTCACTCTTCATTGTTTTTCAAATTTTATATTAATTACACATTTGCTTAATTTGAAGGTGTGCATAGGTTTGGGGTGTGACCTGTACTGTCTGAAATATGGATGAGCTTGCTCATTGTGAGCTATATCTGAATCTATTATTTTGTTGAAGATCTTGACTTAAACTTCCTCTTTCATCTTCTATTGCAGGATAAATACAACGCATTTCATCCCAGATTACCAGTAATTGTTGCTGAAACTCTTCTTTCTGCCGATCCTCAGATTGAATTACCACTGTGGTTGGTTCGAATTTTCAAGGTAATTCTTTGGAAATACATCCCATGGTTAATTGGTATTGTTCATTTACATCTATCCCAGTGAGCTGTCTATCGAATCGTTGCTTATATACCTGGTATTGGCCATAATTCATAAGAACATTCTTCAATCTTAGTAAGAGGGGGAAGGGTTAAGGATTTACCCCGTGTAAGATATCACATTGTTAGGAACCCTAGATGCTATCGGAGTAAAGGATTGTCAACAAGGGCGTTCTAGTGCATTGTAGATTCTTATCCAAGACTTGTATCATTTGGTGATGTAATGTGAATTGCTAGAAACATGTGAAGTGTGAATTATTATTTATATACTACCTTGATTTCATTTTAAAATGCTTAAAAGATGCAACCATACTAGTGAAAGTGAAAAATGATGTCAGCTTCTGACTCTGCACGTGTGTGTCAGTGTATTGNGAATTGCTAGAAACATGTGAAGTGTGAATTATTATTTATATACTACCTTGATTTCATTTTAAAATGCTTAAAAGATGCAACCATACTAGTGAAAGTGAAAAATGATGTCAGCTTCTGACTCTGCACGTGTGTGTCAGTGTATTGTATATGCATTTGAGAGTTCAGTCTTGCTGATTACGATTCATACTTCTGGACTTGGGCATTATGTAAACAATATGTGAATTTGAATGCAATTAGATTGTGAGACGAGGTAACAAAAGATTCCAAAGTCAACCATATTGCTTAATCATTCCATTAATACCTCAACTGTAACACCTCGTTTTCTCCAAATATTTATATGCCCTGTTTGGTTTTGATAAAAATATGATTTTTAGTAGATTTTAAAGTAGATGAAATGTGTGGTTGAAAATGAGGTTGAGGAAAAATGAGTTTTAAATAAGTGGAGCCAAACAGGGGCATACATATATGCTCGTCTCCATTCTCGCCCTATAAAAGACACTCTTGAGGGAAACCTGACATCTAAACTACCTGTGGTAAAAAGTACTATGACCAAGGTGCCATGAGACCATTTGACAAAAAGGACAAAGGGGGTTAGAGAGTAGCAGTTAGTTTATGTACATGCTGTATAGATTTCCTCCTCAAAAAGGTCAACCCTTCCCTGCCTAAACCTCAGAATCTCAATGTGCTTGTGTATTTACACAAGTATGCATGTGAATGCTATATAGATTTCCTCCCTGAAAAGGTAAGCCCTTCCCTGCCTGAACCTCAGAATCTTGTGTGCTTATGCGTTTTAAAATAGGACATGTCCACGGTGGTAATCCAACATAATTCCACTATGGTGTCTGTCAGTTCCTCCATTGGCCTCTAGAGACTTCTAAAGATGCAGTTGCCACCATTATCAATGAGCAGAAATAGTGGATGTACACGTGTACATTATAGTATATGGGCCCCACAACTTAATTTGTACTTAACCATTGCTTAATTTGTACCCCATGAACGAGCACTGAGAACTCTGATATCTGCACTGGCTAATACTGAATACCATTGTCATGTTCCTCGATCCCACATTCCCACTTGACATACCATCAAATATCTTGTGCCATTCCTAGTCATCTCCTGGGTCACCTTTTGGGACTCCTGACCTGTGGTATATACACATCCAATGAACATGTCCAATGAGCGGAATACTCAATCTTGGGCCCCACGACTTAATTATTTGAATGTTGCACAAGAATACACTGTATGCTCTTTCACCAATCAGCACTTGAAGGTGCAATTTTTTTATATTAATAGTTCCTACTTCCTATTCTAGCTTCAGAAATCCTCTATAATTCGAACTTACTGGGAACCAAGGATCAAATAAATTTCATGTTGTTGAAGCATAGTTCCTTATTTTTTAGGTAGTTTTGTTTTTAATACCATATCATATAGCTTAACATGTTGTTAACCATTTCCTAATTTTTCCATGGTCTGTGACAGGGTGTTAGAAAGGAAAGAAACTTAGGAATGACTGGAAATGAGTCCGATCCAGCATCCTTGTTTCGCCTATATATTGACTATGGCCGACTTGCAGAAGCTACTAATTTACTAATTGAGTACATTGAGTCCTTGGCATCAGTAAGTTCACGCTTTCTCCTCTCCAGCTCAGCATTTATGACCCTTGGAGCTCAATACTGTCAAAGAGTGAACTGACATTATAGTGAACAAGATTTTAGCTTCTCATTCTTTCTTTGTATTGTCTAGTGCTATCAAAACCTCCCTACCAAACATTCTATGAATGTATTGCCTTCGATTTCCATATTCTTATTTTATTGGCTGGAAACTGAAGAGCTTTACCATTATCTGCAGCGACCAGCAGACGTTATTCGTCGTAAAGAACAATTTGCAGTTTGGTTTCCTTACACTACAATTGAACGTCTGTGGTGCCTTCTTGAGGAATCTATCAAATTGGGCCACAGGATTGATCAGTCTGAAAAGCTGAAAAAATTGTTGCACAGCGTGCTGGTGAACCATCTCAATCTGGTGCATTGCTTCTCTTGACTCTTTTTCTTACCAACTGGATTGTCTGCCAAACAATGACACTAACCATCATTCTTGTTCTTATTTTCGTCCAATTTTCAGCTGAAAGTGGATTCAGACGATGTTCGGTCTTCTCTAGTCGTCGAAACTGCGTCGTAGCAGTTTTTGAAGCTATGGGACATTCTAGATTCTTCCATTTTTCTGTTGGAGCCTCACAATGTAATCAATTCCGTCTGCCTTTCATCTAGTACTACTACTATGCCAATTTTTGGTAGGAAATTGGCTGGGATCAGTTGTTTTGTGGAGGGCCTGGAGGCTAGATGTGGCTCAAGATTCATCCAGGTTAAGTTCTCCGCTGTCAGTTGCAAATATTATACAAATTAATATTTGGTTTGTGTTTGTATTCTATCAAAGTAATTAGGATCAGTAAGATCGGTTCATAAATTAAGTTTTAGAGGTAAAGCTTTCTTTTCTCGATTGAAGATTGAGATGGGACGTCAATGAATGAAAATTTGTATACTTGGGAATGATTGCATTCTACCAAGGCTAGAGGTGTAAAATTTATTTTTGAGAAAATTGCAGCGGATGTCCCCAACCTATTTTATTTGTTGTATCTTTGTTTTCAACATTTAAAAATGGAATTTTTTAGTCCTCGAACCCATGATTCTGAAGGATGGTTTTTCTTCGAATGATCGTTAAAATTGCTCGAGTTATACAAGATAAGAATATAAATGTGGGAAAATTGACTTTTTTTCCCCTCATAACAAGGTTTGGTCAATGTGTTCTAGAATGAAGCACAAGTCAAAATTGAAGACGTTGTTGCAGAGAATATTATTAGAATCAAATGCAATGAGGGACCTTATATTCCATCCTTTGATTTTTATAGGACGAGAAATGCGTATAAAATGGTTGTGGAGTTGTCCCCTTTTTTAATTCGATGTGGACGTGGTAAGAAAAGGAGAATGGGAATAGGAAAAAAAAATTATTTTGTAGAAATGGGTTGTTATACGTCGCTCCATTATTCAATGCATAAAAATCTAACACAATTTTATTAAACAATAAATCGATTTATCCAATCTCACTTAATCGGTGATATAATGATAAATATCATTATTTTTAGAGAAAAAATTGCGTTCTTTACCGTTCTCCCAAAATGACGACTTAGTTCTCAATAATTTTTGTTGAATGAACTTAACTAACAATTTTAGTTCAATATTTAATAACTACGTTAGCAATTATAAAATATAATAGTATAGAAAAAGGCAATCATGACTATTTCTTTATTTTTATACCTAATAATAACTCTTAATTGAAAAGTGTTTATAAATGATTTTATGTATAAATTGATAAAAATGAGTGACACAAGTGAATTGTGGGTCTCACAAAATAAATGGACGAAATTTTTTAATTTGACAAATGGGAGAAGTTATTGAGATAAAAATGAGTGTGACATAGTCTATTGCAATTGGGAGAAGAAGTTATTGTTTGTAAATTTATGTGTCCAAAGAATAAAAAAAAAAGAAAAGATTATTAATAGTGTGTTTAAGCCATATTATTTTGGAAGAATGCATTCTGAAATGGTAGATTGATGGAGAATGTGTTGTTGAAAAATAAGGAAATGTTATTGATGTAATGGAAAATATTATATTTTTGAAGATTGAATGATTGAAAATAAGTAGAAAAATAAGAATACAAATTTTAATGCGTACCAAACATGGACTAAATATCCTAATCGATTGTAAGAGTTTCTCGACATTTTTGTTCAATTTATCATTAGATTTACTGAATTTGATGTCCAATAAATGAAAAAAAGTAATTTAAGTCGAAAAGGAAAAAAATCGAAAGCACAAAAAGAAGCAGATACACAAAGTATTCGCCATTTCAACTCAAATCGAGAGCAAATTGTGATAAATTTTAAATCCCAAAATCCGTGCGTGTAATTATTTATAATTAGGGAGTAATGAACAAGAAAAAGGCAAAATTAGTTGTTAAGGTAAAAAGAAAGGTGCAGGGTCAGGGCAAGTTGGCGGACTCTTTCACGCAATTTCTGCGTTTGATTTTAAACTTTAAAGATACAAAGAAATTCAGCAGAAAAGAAGTGAACATCAAGAAAACACACCACTACTCCCTCCTTTTTCACCAACTTTCTAAATTCTATCCGTTGGATTAATTCATCCGACAAGGTAAAAGAAACCCACGAAGAACCCACCTGGAAAAAAAAGAGCAGTTCAATTTTCTCTCCAGTAAGTATTCAGAGATTTTTCTTTTTATGGGTTTTATTTTTGAAGATTTAGGGAGCATAGAGGTTTAATTTTTTTTGTGGATTTATCCAAAATATATTCTTTAGTTCATTTATTTATTTATTTATTATTATTATTATTATTTTATTTTTGTTTCCGTGAAGTTTAAAAATTTATTCTTCTCCGAAAGCATATGAAGTGATCCTTCTACATTTTTTTTTTAGCTTTGATTTTTTGAAGTGCCAAGCTTTATTCTTTTTCTGATTTTCTTAGTTATTATTATATACACGTGTAGCGGGTGTGTAGTACGCTTGTACATGTATGTAAGTATATGTTTTTCATTTTGAGGATGATAAAGAAAGGAAAACGGTAATTTATACTTTCTGGTGCAAGATTTCTTTAACTTTTTTCTATTAAATTCTCCGTTGTTCTGCTTTCTTGATAAATTTGAGGAGTCCTAGGGTTTCGTCTGGTGGAGGAGAAAGATCAATTACTGTTGAATTGAATTTATATTTATGTATATAATAATCATTAATAAATTGCCAGAAAAATGAGAAAGGAGAAGTTCATTTGGTTTCAAGTTCGGAAAATGATTGTTGATTATAGATTAGTCAAGATTTTGTTTTGTGTGCTCAGATAAGTGTCTATGGTGTTCCGATTTATAATTTTAGAGAACTACAACTGTGCTTCTTTCGTTAGGGCTTTTGTGATGCCTTTTTTTTGGCTTATTAGTTAAGTTATTTATTATTTGTAGCTAATACCCTTTTTTGGATATTCTGCTAAGTTTTCCCCAATATTATTTCTCACCCATGTTGTTAAAGTAAATATGGTCATCCTGCATTTAGACTACGAATACCGTTTGGAGAACCAGCAAATCCATTGTCATTTCCTCTTATTTAATTGATAAAATTGATTCCTCTCATGTAGCTTCAAACAATACGGTGTTTAAACCTCGGCCATATGACTCTAGTTGATACATGATGCTGGCAGAAAGAGCAGTTTAGCGTATTTTCAACATTATCAGTTCAGACACATCCAGTTGGTTGTGACTAATCAGACATCCATGGTGCGAGTCCCATACATATAGATGAATGTTGTTAGTGTCACATTTTTTACACTCACCAATACTCCTATATGTTCAAGTTCAATATGTGGTTATCACATTATAGATGACTTGATAAAGAAAATGCCGTACCTGCATGGAATCTATTGTTCTTAGCTCTTACTATTTATTATATGAATCTGTTTGAAATTAGATTATTGCTTTTCATTAAACATGACTAGAGTGTGTGTGTGTGTAGAGAAAGAGAGAGAAGAAGGTTCCAATAAATTCTGTTCTGTCTAGCTTAAGTCCATCTCGGATGAAAGTAAGCAAACTGGTGTTCTAGAGAAAGTTGCCTAAAATCATTTTTAAATTAATTTTGTGTTCCTAAACTTCCTATAATACAAAATGAGTAGATTTTTGTGTTCATGGCAATGTGAACGATCACATTACACATTCTGCGGAGAATTAAGTACACGGCGCAAAGTGATATTTCTATATCCGAGTATATGATTCATCTTCAGCAGTTTCATAATTTTATGAATATTTATCAATTTTCCTTTTTTGCCTGAATAATTTATATATGGCTTCTATATCTAATATTAATGCATATCCTGTTTCATTTGCCAGACATCTGGTGTCTCGACCGAGATGTCGGATTCAGCTAAAAATTCTGAGGGAAACCGTGTTAACAATGGGGGTCAGGTGAGGGAAGACAGCGAGTACGTAAGATTGGTCATACCAGATGAACGAAGGATATCTGAACCTGATACTTTGGAATCTCAACCACAAGCAAGGACAAGGTCTCTTACATGGTGGATCAAGGCCATAACATGGTGTTCAATCACTATAGTTGTTGTGCTTATATTTTTTAAATGGGGGGTTCCCTTTCTTGTGGAGAAGGTACTTTTTTTCTTGTTTTTACTATTTATGTATTTCTTCCCTTTCGTTTTCGTAATTTCTTCTACTGAACCTTTCACAGAAATGGGCATAATTTGGATATAGTATTCTACTATTAAGGATTTGAATCTACTTTTCTTAATCAGGATCATCTGCAGTTTGTTGGGGGCAGGGGGGATGGGGGTGCTTGTTGTTTGACTTATTAAGCAAATGATATTGGGATGATGATGATCTGAAGTTTTTACGACAATATTTTTGAATGATAACGATAGTACCAAGAAATGTGAGCGGATAATAACTGATTATTAACAAGAGCCATGGAATTCTAGACTTGGCTTAAGAATGGATTACATTGATATATCTCTTGTAGAATATTTTAGCCTTGATTTACAAAATGAAAACCTTATGACCTTTTACTCCAATGATTGTGCTTAGGTTCTTTTCCCCATCCTGCAATGGGAAGCCACTGCATTTGGTCGTCCTGTGCTTGCTCTCGTACTTGTAGCTTCTTTGGCGCTTTTCCCAGTGTTTCTTATTCCTTCTGGTCCTTCCATGTGGCTAGCCGGAATGATTTTTGGTTATGGCCTGGGGTTTGTCATAATCATGGTTGGAACAACTATTGGAATGATCCTGCCATACTTGATTGGTTTACTCTTTCGTGATCGAATTCATGTAAGATACATGATATTGTATAATTTATGTTCTCTTTTTTATATTCAACTATCCATAGTTGATGTTTGCCATTTCTTACTTTGTTGTTTTACTGATAATCTTTTGTCTGTAAATATGCAATGTAGCAATGGTTAAAAAGATGGCCTCAGAAAGCTGCTATGATTCGATTGGCTGGAGAAGGAAGTTGGTTCCATCAGTTTAAAGTGGTTGCACTTTTTAGGATTTCACCATTTCCGTACACTATATTTAACTATGCGATAGTGGTGACAAGTATGACATTCTGGCCCTATTTGTGTGGATCAGTTACCGGAATGATTCCTGAGGCCTTCATTTACATCTACAGGTCAGCTCTCTCTCTGCTGCCCACCCCAACCCCAACCTCACGCCCACCCCCCATAACCACTGGCACAAGTTTCTCTTTTGTGGTCGTTTTCAGATTGTGTACCCAATAGGTAAATAATACAGCCCGGTTGTTACTAGAAATAAGTGGTTTCCTCTCCATTCGTGAATGACTGAATGCACTTGTTTCCCAGGCGAGGGTGATTCATGTAAATCAGCTTCTAGGCATGTTTGGCTAAGCTTAAAAAATAAGTAAAAGTTACTTTTCTGATAATTCCCATCATGTACAAGACTACAAGTTACTTTTTCCTTACTTTAAAGAGCAAGTTTGGCTAATAAAATTTAAAGCTCGAGAAGTCAAACATGCTAGAAATAACTAAAGTAACTCTTTACTATCAAAATTTCAAAATAACTTACTTATTTCCAAATTTGATAAATTAAAAGAACTTATTTTATACTTTGGCATTGGAACCCGAGTTGTCCAATAGCTTATATTGGAGAGGGCTGACCATTTTTTGTTTTGATGTCTACAGTGGTCGACTCATAAGAACGTTGGCAGATGTCAAGTATGGGAACCATCACCTGACTCTAGTAGAAATCATCTACAACGTCATTTCTTTTATTATTGCTATCATTACGACTATTGCTTTCACAATATACGCGAAGAGAACGTTAAACGATCTTGAAATGGCAGAGGCCAATGGTGAAGGGTCTGTGCCTGGAAAGAGCAGTTTTGAGCTTAATAAGCTTCCACTTGAAAAGCCTAAGCATCTTAGTGCATCGTCCCCTTCATAGATTAGCTTTAGTTTGAACCTTATGATGTAAATAATTGGCATTTATTAAGGTTCCTTTTTAGATGACTTTGATAATGTGACTGGAAAAATACTTGAAAAATAATGTCGTCGATCGTGAACAGAAACGGAAATGTCTTTACCCTTGTAATTTGAAAATGAACAATGAATTTCATGTTTTTGTCTTCATTTTTTTTTTTTTGGGATTTGGAAATGAATTTCATGGTTTTTTATTCTTCTATATGTTTCATACCTTAGAATAAGATAGGAACACTGATATAGTGTGTTCTTTCTCGACAAACTGGGATAGTGCCAAAATCTGAGCTTGAATTAGTGCAAAACGTGACGCTAATCTAGAGTCAAAAGAATCCCATACACTGTTGACCAAAATTGTAACTATAAATCTCGAGAAATTTGAAATCGACTATATAATTCATTCGATTAGTTGACTAAAATCCGGGAGGGGAAGGGGGGAATAAAAGTAAAAAACTTTTTGACAAAAATAAAATAAAAGTGAGACCTGCATTTACAAACAAACCATCACATGCAGCATTTGACTCATTTAAATTTTGAAAGTTTTGCTACAAAGATGGAATAGAAATACCTTGCACCCCCTTTTCTTTTTTCTTTCATCCCATTTACAGTAGAAATACAATGTAAAAGCAGCTAATGTGGCCTTCCAGATTAACTTAAGCCATCAAGGCATCAACCAAAGATGGTAAGCTGCTCATTTCCGGTCTACCCGACGAACAAAAATAGTTGTGCTAGGGCAGATGAAAAGCAATAAGGGCATGCTCGAAGAATTCAGCAAAACCCCGTGAGTAGCTTTCATTTCTCTGTCATGTCCATAACTGGAAAAATTTCTTGAACACGCCTTCATCCAATGGAATGATTCGATGGGCGTCGTTCTAGAAAAAAATGTGAAAGGGCAATGAAATTAATGATGTGCTGAATGCTGGGGTTTTGGTGGTACATATAACATATCACCACACTCAATTGGAGTATCTGTCATAGGATTCCATCGGTCAAACACTATTCTGCCCCCTCGGCCAATCCTTCCACGATAATTAAACGAGCATGCAGACGTGCCATTTGGGGTTGACGAATCTGATGGAGGTATAATGCCTGCAGCTGCTAGTTTATCTGGATCTAGTGGTTTAGTGAACAGCAAGATTGGTTCATTTGGATCCTGCATAAACAGTAGAATGCCGTTTTACATGTCTGTAATAAGGATATTGTAGAGATGGAATGAGCATCCAACAAACTATTTACCAATCTTCCAGGCGCACCAGCCAAATATGTCAACTTTTCAGATTTATTGTCACGTCTTCTCCAGACATTATGTAGACAAAATAAAAATGAAAAGGAGTAAATTCAGTTAAGAATGAGCTCAAGACAAGTACCAGTTTACGAAGCCAACTGTGTGGAACATGACGCCGTCTGACATCTCGCCTCATGCTTCCTGCAGAAGCCATCACCAGCTTCGTTTCTGCGAAATATGGGGTTTGCACCAAAGCAGGACGACTATTTGCCATATCATCAGAATCGACAAACTCGTCTTCGCTTGAACCGAGCTTGCTGGGGAAGGACGGCAATCCAGGAAGAGCCAAGCTATCTTCAAGGAGCTCAGTTTCATGCTGGAAAATACATAGAAATTCAATTACCAGTAATCCTTAAAAAAGTAACTATTGCAGCTCATGACCTGATAGAATTTGAACATTCAACACAACAGCACTCCACAGATTATACCATTTAAAGTGCTTTTGTTTTGTTGAGACAGGATAATACAATTACAGCATAAATTGGTATGGTTTGAAAAGAAATTCCTAAATGTGCTTTCATAGGGAAAGTATGTTCGAAGTAATCTCAGGGGAACAGAAGGGGGATCATCTTTTAACTTGGAGCGAGCAAGAAAACATGCAGATGACAAAGAAATCAAATCTCCCCAAAGAAAACACTATCAGCAATGATGATGTCACTAAAGGATTATCATACAGGCATGGACCAGAAAATCACCATTACGAGTCCATAGTAGATTACCGTTGGACAAACCTTGAGGAGTACATATGAAAGGGTTTGGGCAGAGAATAATTTGATCTCCTATTGCGCATGGAGCTAAGATGGAGGCCAGGACAGTGTCCAGGAAGACAGAAGTGTGAGGGTGGTAATTTGAGAGTCAAAAGAGACTTGAGGCACTTGTTCTCTATAAACTAGGAGAAATAGCAGACCAAAGAACCAGACACAAATCGCTGAAGCTGGGAATTCATGGATTATTACATTATATGATGATAAAATTAATCCATTGGAACTTCGGGGTAAATAGTCAAATGGAAAAATGGGAATTCTTTCTGCGGATGCAAATCTGGATAACACAGACTCTTGAGTGTTGCTTCTTTGCTTTCTTTTCAAGATTCTTAATGTGAATTATTGTTTATTTTGCAAGACACAGGAAGAAATGCATATCACATTATGCTTCACAGCAAATTCCAGCATCAGTTTGGCTTTTTATGGGCTGTAAAGAGAAGTGATTATACAAAAGAAGTCAATTTCAGAATTACTAATAATTTAATAGCACAGAATAATCATGCGTACCTTATACTTCATTTGAATTCTTTGAAGGCTAACCTCACTCTCCACAAGTTCTCGTTTTTTCTCTTCCCTCTACATAAAATCACGGTGAAGGGATGAACAGTAATCGTCGTGTCAAAAGCTCCCATACCATGTGCAACATAAAGCTTACTGGAGAACTTTGAACTTTCGAATCATAAGGGCACATACCTTGATCAGAGCCTCAATAATGGTCTTCGCCTGATCGAGGTTGCGCCTGACCTGAAGATGGAAATTGAAAACGAAAGGGAACTAAGTGTATAAATAAAACATTACAGAATAGAATCTTAAAGGGGAGCAGAAACAAAAACATAACGCGAAAGTGCTCCTTCTACTTTCCAAAAGCTATGAAATGATTATTAATTAATTGCCTCAAAACTCATGAGCCTGTTGAATGCACTCCTCAAATGGATTAATGACCAGGAATGAGACACTGAAGTCAACAATTGTCATATGCGATTAAAGATATGAGTACTGAAGTTGGCGATCAGCAATAACTAGCAGAAGATAATCGTATGGTTATGTGTGCTTTGGCAAACACGAACATGAAGCGAGTAGTGAGCTCAAAAATGTAATGCCAGTCCTCCTAGGACGCACCTTGGCTTTCCACAACATCTTTTCAGGGGTAAGTGAGGGGCTCCATGGAAGGCCAGAAAATTACACACTTATTAAACAGATATTCGGACTAAACGCCCTACTATTTCACAAATTATATCTGGAATAACAGCTGAAATACCCTTTGAGCTATCAAATCCAATGTATTTCATGGCTCAGATTAGGATCAAAATAAATTTGCTAAACTGGCTCAGCCAGTTAATTGCTTGGGGAAATGCAAACTTGCAAATGGAAGTAATCTCATTTTGTGATGGAATA
>CAIGRO010012524.1:0-12429 GCA_903798355.1 Fraxinus baroniana
ATTAGAGATCGACAAAGGGACTTTCTTGCATCGTATATAGTATTTATGAGTTACATTAGACATTTGCAGCATTCTGTATTTTTATCTAGTATTGATAAATAATACGCTATTTTGGGCTTCCATAAACGTTCGGTAAGAGTTCATTCCTACAATGGTAAATCAAGATAAAGTTATGGGTTCATAAATTATATGAATAAAAATAATATTTAAACCCATCCTATAAACTTAAATAAGTTTTGCCAAACATATTCTAAAACAGTGGAAAAATTTATGTTGCATGAGAAAGCTGTGACTGCTGGTTAGATCATTCAACTATTTGGTCATGTCAGGACCACTCCGGTGGGGGAAGCTGGAATTTATTATTTTTTATTAAATAAGAGATATTTTCTTCATTCATGAATTTTATTCCGCACTTTTTTATGCATCATACATTTGGTTCTGATTCCGAGCCTTATATGGACCCAAAAATAAAAAAAAATAGAAAGTAAGAAATATGTTTTGAGTGACCATTAGAACTTCAAGTTCTAAGACGTCGCAATGATTTAATGCATCTTCAATATCTTCAATCTCGTATTTCATTTAATAATAATCAAGAAGTTGTTTCATAGAAACAAAAAATTAATAATTTCTATACCAAAGCAAAATCTTGAAATTTGTACCCGTGCACATACAATTGAAATTTGTTTTATCTATAACGTGAAATCGATTTGATGACATCAACTGATGTGACCCGAAAAAGGCATCAAGCAGACGAAGGTTCGAAGAGAGTTGAGACAAAGATACAGACGAAATCGAGATCGAATCGAGGCGAAGATGTCATGCAATCATTTAGCCGGGTAACGAAGTACGAAATATTGAAGTTAACTAGCTTACGATCAAATTCTATGTTGGGGTCGAGGGCCGAAACGAGTTTGAATGCGTCGGAATCAAGAGCCGAAGCGTGGAGGCAAGCTGAGAACCATGCGACCGCATGGTTCTACAAGCCATGCAACCGCATGGATAATTACCGAATGCATAAGGGCAAATTTGAGTTGCATATGCGACTGCATGGGAATACACCATGCGGTCATATGGTTATATTCGAGACGCGATTTTTCAATTTTTGCAAGTTTTCTAGTTTCCATAAAACTCTATTTTTACCATATTTTTAGTATCTTTTGGACCTGATTTCGTGACAACTAGGCTTTTTCATAGTTTCATATAAATACTTTACATTATTCATTGTAGAATACACGTTGATTATTTTTTTTGAGAGAATTCAATCATTTGAGAGTTTTAATCCTCCATAATTCTTGGTGGCTTAAAGTTCTAACTTGAACTTATCAAAAGGTCTTGGAATCCTGTTTTAACGTTCCCACTTCAGGGCAACGGATCGGATTTGCTAAATGTAATCTCGGTTCTTGATACGGGTTGGACAACGGGGGTTGATCTTTGCATGACGTGATTTCTAGCTTTCTTGGATTTTTTCCATCTTATTCATGAGTTCTCAAGATCGTTTTTTGGGTGGGTTCACATCATCAACTATGCTCTATTACGTTTGTTTAATTGATTTATCCAAACAATTTCATTTTCATTTTACAATACCATTGTTCGAGGTTGTGTAATGTTGTTAAAAGTTGATAAATGTTACTGTAATCCATGAAATATTTAGTGAAAAAAATGTATGACTGAAATGAAGTTTAATTATCTATTAAAAAAATAGAAGTTTTACGAAACAAGTGAAGCGCTTGATACAAAGAATAAGTTAAAGGTGTTCAATATTATTTGTAGTATAGTTTTACTCGAAAGATGAAAAGACACAATGAAAAATGAATACATCTAGGGCCTGTTTGGTTTGGATTTTACAATTCTATAGTAAATCAATTCTCATTTTTCAACCACACATTCTTCAATAAAATAATATTTTACATCACATCAATACTTTTTTCTTCTTTTTCAACCACACATTTCCCATCATATCACTATTCAAAATCAATTCTTCCTCCAAAAAATCTAAAAATATAGATACTCAGCACATGTTTGGTACATATTAAAATTCTCTTCTCATTCTTCTACTTATTTTTAATCATACATTTTTCAATACAATAATATTTTTCATCACATCAATAACTTTTTCTTCTTTTTCAACCACACGTTTTCCATCATATCACTATTCAAAATCAATTCTTTCTTTAAAAAATTTAAACCAAACAAGCTCCTAGAATCATGTGACACTTAAATATCTCACTACCCTTAAAGAGTAAACTTGAATTGAGCTTGAAAATCATAGCACTGCATTTGACTCAATCAAGACCAAAAACATCCTAAAGTAATCACCAAAAACGACATCCCAAAACAAAAGGCGTGTGAGGTCCTTAAACTTCACCTCGTGTAAGGCTAACACTATTTTGCTTGTTGCTAACTGTTGAGCGAGTGAGTTGGCTAAACGTAGTATTATGATTTTATCTAAAACTCCATCTATCATGGTTGGTTGGTTGATAATATTTGTCCATCCACATTATATGAAAATGACATTTTTACTATAGTGGGAGGTATTTAATATGCAAGAAAACCAAAATTGATTGAGGACTATCAACATTATTAACCCATCTGCACATTCCATGATTCTAGAATTAATTAACATTTTAGAGTATTTGAAAATTGAAAATTGAAAATTTAAAATATGATTCCCTCTGGTCAACTAGTGTGTGTAAAACGTGGCACTTGCTTTATACTGTATGGAAAAAGGCTGTCGATAGTGACTTCAAATAATTGTCCGATCGGTGCTGCTACACGTACAGAAGGCACTCAACCGAAATCTACCAGATGAGCTGGCAAGCAATTTTTAAACGGTGCTGCTACACGTACAGAAGGCACTCAACCGAAATCTACCAGATGAGCTGGCAAGCAATTTTTAAATTAAAAAAAAAAGAAGAAAAAGCTTTTTGACCTTCCACTTTTCTCTTTCCACATTGACCTTCCACTTTCCCAAACAAAATCCTGAAACCCTCCGTTCCTATCGACGTCGCCGACGCTTTTGTCGACTTCACCGGCTGCCATCAATCCATCAAACAACGAATAACCCAACGTATTAACCGGCTGCCGTCATATTATAAAGTGCACAAACCGGTAAACTTGTCGTGCTTTCCGGCGCTTTGTTGTTGATTATTATTTGAGTTGTAGTAGATTTACTTTCTTCATCCTATGTTTTGTGGCATAAATTAATAATAACAAACCAGTATCTGATATTTCCTCAATCATGTTAACGTGTCATATTTTCTTAGAAATGTCTCTTAATTGCAGGATAGAATCTTCATTAATCCTAGATAAAATATTGATTGAACGTTCTATCACAAACTACATACACAAGCATAAACATTGTACAAGACAGGTCTCTTGATTAGCTTATTGTTTCTAAATGCAACTCCAGAACTGGTCAGTGGTCTATTATTTTTCTTTTTCTAACTACAACTTCGAGATGGACAGCTGCTTTGTGCTGTTCCATGGTGAATGGCCAAACTACCAAGATAAATTTCCGATAAAACTGAGTACGCAGAATTTTAGTAGTTTGGATTAGTGAATTCTTCCTTAAACAAGCTAATTGTCGAGGAGAAATGATTGTTCGGTATGGGAAATTGAAATCTCTTCAAGCTTTCGACAGGAGGAAAAGTTCAGTGGCGGGAGGAAAGGAAATGGGTTTACCAGGTCTTCTTTTCTTTTTCAAGTCTTTTTGTTTTCCTTTTTCTCCTTTTCAATTGTTGCCACGTCAGTTTATTTTGAATTTCTGGTGGATTTCTGTGAGTTCATTTCTGTACAAGGAGCTTTTTCCTAAAACGAATGAAAACCCAATAGCGTCATGGATATAATATATTGAGGGAAGTTTGGTATAATTTTTGCTTTTGCTTATTTTGTGTGTGTGTGTGTGTGTGTATTTATGGATGAAAGCTACCTTAAATTTTTAGTTGAAAACAAATTTTTAAATGAACTTTCTATTTCAAAAATGCTTTTAGATGAACCCATGTTGGATCGCTTCCTCTAAAACCTCTTTTAATTAGAAGAAGCATATTTATGAAATTAGTCAAATAGATTCAAAAATTACTTTTAAATCTCAAAAAAGCTTTTAAACTTTTCAAAATTTATGCCAAACGAGCACTAAATATGACAAAAACTTTGATAGAAACAATTGTGTTTATCACTCAAAATCCCCGAAACTTCAATGCCAACTTTTAGCTGCCCATTGATATACCTCAAATATGTGTAACAATTCAGCCCCTGTTTGAGCCATTTTTGGGGGGAAATGTATTTTGAAATGGTAAATTTTTTTTTTTTTTTGGGAGAATATGTGGTTAAAAAATAAGAAATTTTTATTTTTTATTTTTTGTTTTTCTTACATGTAAAGTTATTTTGTGCGAGAATGTGTAATTAAAAATAAATTTGAAAAAAATGAATGTTTAGAAAAATAAATTTTAGCTGCCCATTGATATACCTCAAATACGTGTACAAGAAATCCAATTACAGTAGATGAAGATCTACTTAAACTTCTAACCACATATGGTCGCTGAATAAGTGCCCAAAGTTATGCAATTCAAGAAACACAACGAAGAAGATTACTAGACTCCTAAGTCAGTTTCCTTTGGTCCTTTTTACCATGTTTTGCCAGAACTTTAATTTACAGAGGAGTTGAAGGATATAGTCCTCACAAAGTTTGTCTAAAGAAGCGGCAAAGACAAATAATTTTTCCTCTATCTCTGAAGTGATCAGTAAGAATTTGGGTATGATCCAAATTCTTTGTTGAACATAATTTATAATTCTAATTAAAGTGCACGTTAAGAGGGATTTTATTTGGAATACTTTTGGAATTCTATTTAAAGTCTGTTTGACGTCGGGCGAAATATTTATTATTTTGCAGGTTGGTTTCAGCGAATATTTAACACAGAAGAACACAAGAGAAAACCGAGAGAAAACAAAAAAACTTCTTTATTAACAATTCGATATGCAAAAATAACCCACAAGCTGGGTTATATAACTATTAAAAATCATAATTATTGAAATTTTACCAAAAATGGCAAAATTCTAATATTCATACCAAAATAAAATACGTAATAAAAGAAATAATATCCAAAAAATCGGGCTTAAATTGAGTTCGTAATCTATGCTAAAAAGGCAAATGAAATATTTAAAAAAAAAAAAAAAAAAAATTGGGGATTCGGAAGGGAAAACAACGGATTTTGCCCTCGAAATCGAAGTCCACCGAGCTAAGCTACATGACCACGACGTGCGCGCCGAAAAGTGCTTTTCGAATTGGCTGACCACCTTCACTTCTGATCACTAGCCTCCTGTTCTGCTGCTTTTCCACAACAAGTGCACGCTGGTATGCTTCAAAAACAATCAATGATTTTGGCATTGCCCTGCCTAATTTGTGAACGCCAAAACTGCTCCCACCATGCAGATGCTCTGCCCTTGAGTTTGATGGCGACAAACCTTACTTTGACATGATTTGGAACTTTCTCATATTAAAAGATACGTTCTATTTTATTAAACCAATCAACAAATCCTGTTGCCTATAATGTACCAGAAAACTTGGGCATATCCATACGAAAATCGAAGTCTACATGACGACCTTCCCGACCACGGTGTTTTCAGACTCGAGCATGGTTGTGATACGAGTTTTTGAATTTTGTATCAGAATCGTGTCCCTTCAGTTCATGATCACTGAATTCTTATGTCGCTAGATGCTGAGTTAACTCTGCAACTTGCCTTTGTAAATCCTCAATCCTCACATCCTGAATGTTACGATCACGATGTAGGACTTTATCATTCGGAACCTACCCACAACAACCATGACCACGACCACCAACCATGATTGGAATGATGAAATCTTACCCCAAGAAGATGCTGACGCTCTGATACGAACTGATGCGGGAAGAATAGCGATTATTCTACAGGCTGATTTCAGCGAATATTTAATAGAGAAGAGCAACAGAGAAAATCGAGAGATAACGAGAAAAACTCTTTATTAATAATCCAATATGCGAAAATAACCCACAAATAAAAATCATAATTACCGAAATTTTACCAAAAATGGCAAAATTTCAATATTCATATCAAAATGAAATACGTAATAAAAGAAATAATATCCCAAGAATCGGGCTTAAATTAAGTTCATAATCTATGCTAAAAAGGTAAACGAAAAAAAATAAAAGAAAAAAAGAAAAAAAAAAAAAAAAAAAAAAAAAAAAAAAAAACAACTAAAATTGGGGATTCAGAAGGGAAAACAACGGATTTTTCTCTCGAAACCGATGTGTATCGAGTGAAGCTACCACACCACAACGTGTGCACCAAAAAAATCTTTTCCATGAACGCGATTCAGATAACCGTAGCCAAAGTTATGGCCAAAATACCAAAACGTGTCCAAAAATGGCCCCCATTGGTAAAGATCATCGATTATTTGACATTTTTACGCTGATCCGTCAATTCATGGTACTTCAACCCCATCAACGAGCTATCTGACAACTCGGCTTTGTCTGCCTCAGATCCTTTTGCATTAGTCACCCCGGGTTGGAAAGAACTCGCCCTCGAGTTCACATTAGTGTCACCAAAATCAACAAAACAAGGACTTAGGTGTTTCATAGTAAAAACATCATAAGTCTTCAAATGGTTAGGAAGGCATAGTCTGTAGGCATTATCATTGATCTTCTGTAGGACCTCATAGGGTCCATTCTTCCACTCTTTAAGCTTATTATACTCCCCAATAGGAAAACGATCATGAGATAATATCATCCAAACAAAATCACCAACTTCAAAAAGTACGTGACGACGTGACTATCAGCCCGAACCTTGTACTTGGCACTACTCTCGTGAATGGCTAGCTTCACTTGTTCATTAATACTCGAAGATGTTCTGCCATCTCCGCTGTTTTATGTCTTAAACGACCCATACGCGGAATAAGGGGCTAAATAAGGTACCTCCGGATGGTTCTGACCATAGACAATCTCAAATGTGCTCATCCCTGTGGTCCTATTCTTTGACATGTTATAGGAAACTTATGCTTGAGGTAATGCGAAATCCCACAACTTTGGTTTAGTCCCTACCAGACTTCTTAAAAGATTACCCGAGCTCCGGTTCACCACCTCGATTTGACCATTTGTCTGGGGGTGATGTCACTGCTAAAGTTCAACCGTTTAGCAACCGCGTCCCCAGCTTCTCCAATAAACTTTTCCAAAAATGACTCACGAACTTGGTGTCACGATCTGAAGTAATTGATTGAGGAACACCATGTAAACGCACAATTTCTCTGAAGTAAAGATGGGTGATTGGGTAGCATCCATTGTTTTCCGACAAGCTATAAAATGGGTCATCTTGGAAAATCTATCAATCACAACGAAAATAGAATCCAAAGCCCATTGGGTACAGGATAGTCCCAATACAAAATCTATACTGACATCAAACCAAGAAGCATCAGGTACCGGTAAAGGTGTGTAAAAGCTTGCACTAGTAAGAACTCATTTGGACCGCGGACATACATAACAACGCTCTACATAATGAGCCATGTCACTACTCAATTTGGCCTAATAATAGTTAGATGAGACCAAAGATAATGTCTTATCTCGCTCGAAATGACCCATGTTATTAAGTTCACTAATAATATGTTGCCTTAGTGAACAATCTAGAATGAACAACTGTAATCCATGAAACAAATAACCACGTTGCAAAATAAAATCATGTCATTCATTGTCAATTTACATCTCGAATTATCTTCGCAAAGGAAGGGTCTGCAGCATACATATCAATAAATGCCTCAAATCCTACTACGTTGGTGCTCATGGTGGTAAGGAATGATGTGCAACGGCTCAAGTATCTTAATGAAAACTTGGACTCCTGCAAGTACGCCGCCCACTTGGCCTACCGTCTACTCAATTTCTGTTGACCATTGATGTACTTCAGGGCCTCATGATCAATGATCAAAATGAACTCTCCTGTACTAGGTAATGATGCCAATGCTTCAGGGATTGAACTATGGAATAAAACTCGAGGTTATATGTGCAATAATTCTTCTTTGATCCTGATAGCTTCTTACTGAAAAATGCTATTGGACGTCCCACCTAACTCAAAACATAACCAATACCAAACCCAGATGCATCAGAGTTTACTTTAAACACCTTTTCAAAATCTGGGAGTGCCAAAACTAGAGCCCCCGTCATCCTTTGTTTGACCAAATGAAAACTGGCTTCTGCCTCCTCAGACCACTAGAAACAATGTCCCTTGAGGTGTTTTGTGTGGGGGCAATCAGAGTGCTGAAGTTTCTGATGAACCAACGATAGAAGAATGCTAACCCATGTAAACTTGTGACATCGTGCAAGGTCTTTGGTTTAGGCCATTCCAAGATTGCATCTATTTTTGATTGATCTACATGAACACTATCAGTAGACACAAAAAAACCAAGAAAAGTTACAAAAGTGGTGAAAAAAGAACACTTTTTCTGATTGAAGAATAGGTGCTCCGTCCTAAGCATATAAAAAATAGCAGAGAGGTGATCAAAGAGCGATGCCCACATTAGACTATAAATGAGGATGTCATCAAAGTAGACCACCAAGAACTTTTCCTTGGGATTGAGGTGATATGCCGGACAATTAGGCAAACTCAACCCTAAAACAAGGTCGATCTGATGTTGAATGTCTCATATAGGTGGTAACCCCAGAGGGAGATCCTCTAGCATAAGGTTCAAGAACTCTGTTAGTATTTGCACTTTTACCGGTAAATCTGGATCCTCGTCCACCGTACTATTCCCTCGAAGCAGTAGAGCATAGAATATGTCTTCACGTTCAATCTCGACTAGAAACTTGGACATAGAAAGTAGGTTGGTATTATTGACTATCAGGGTAGGAGTGATTTCTTTCCAACGATGCACCAACACAACCTTATTCCCCCTGATGGTAAAGGAATATGTGTTTTTCTGCCCATCATGAATAACACAACGATCATATTGCCAAGGTCGGCCTTAAAATATATGGCAAGCGTCCATTGACACGACATCCCACCAAGCATTATCAAAATATTTCCTACCGATTTAGAAAGATAGGCATTTCTTTTCCATTGATACGTCACTACTTTTGCTCAACCACGACAATTTATATGGTTTGGGTGCTTACCCCTCTTCAACTGCAATTTTCGAACAGCTTCTTCAGAGACCACATTTTCACAGCTTCCACTATCAATGATCAATTTACAAACCTTATCTGCTACTGTGCNACCACGACAATTTATATGGTTTGGGATGACGATCTGTCTTCAACTGCAATTTGCCAATTTCAAGAAAGCATCTTTGGACACTACATTCTCACAACTACTGCTGTCAACGATCAGTTTGCAGACTTTATCGACAACGGTGAAGGTTGTGTGGAAAATGTTGGTTCTCAACCAGTCAACAGACTCTTGTACACGACTAGAGTCTCCCTCTTCATCGTCATATATGGTTTTATCCTCATTAGTTTCGCATACTACTTCTTCCTCAATCATCAGATTTTTACCTGCCCGACTAGCTGGCTTCCTGCAATTAGTTGCTCTATATCTCTATTCACCACATCTAAAATACCTAATGCCCGAGCTAGAATTATCTCTTGATGGCTGTTGAGCGGGACGTGATGCTTGAGGCTGAATTGGCTGACCACCTTCACTTTTGATCACTGGCCTCCTATTCTGCTACGCTGGTATGCTTCAGAAACGGTCCACAGTGAGTGAAGACCGAGGACATCCTGTAGGGGCTGTCGTAATCCCCCCAAATACCGTGCCACCATCTGCTTTTCCTTCTCAGATACATCATTCCGAGCTATCAATTTATAGAACTCCTCCGTATAATAATTAACCGATCTTGTGGCTTACCTCAAAGAATGAAGCTGTTGAAACAAGGTTTGGGCATTGTCGAAAGGGAAGAAGTGACCTTTCATCTTCATCTTCTCTCAGTGAGTGATTTTGGCCTTACCCTACCTATTTCGTGAACGCCACAACTGCTCCCACCATGTAGATGCTCTGCCCTTGATTTTGATGGCGACCAACCTTATTTTGAAACGATCTGGAACTTTCTTCAAAGGTACGTTTTACTTCATTCAACCAATCAACAAATCTTTCAGCTTGTAACATACCAGAAAACTTGGGCAGATCCATTCCAAAATCGAAGTCTACATGACGATCTTCCCGACCACGGTGCTCCCAGACTCGAGCATAGTTGTGATACAGGTTTTCAAATCTGGTATCGAAATCGTATCCCTTCAGTTCACGATCACCGAATTCCTGCGTCGCTAGACGCTGAGTTAACTCCGTGACTTGCCTCTATAAATTCTCAATCGTCACATCCTGAATGTTACGATCGCTATATTACTTCCTCATTCGTAACCTACCCACAACAACCATGACCATGACCACCAATCATGATTGGAATGATGAAATATTAACCCAAGAAGATGCTGACGCTCTGATACGAACTAACGCGGGAAGAATAGCGATTATTCTGCAGGATGATTTTAGCCTACATTTAACAGAGAAGAGCACGAGAAAATCGAGAGAAAACAAGAAAATTTATTTATGAATAATCCAATATGCGAAAATAACCAACAACCTGGGTTATATAGCTAATAAAATCATAATTATCGAAATTTTACCAAAAATGGCAAAATCTAAATATTCATACCAATAGGAAATACGTAATAAAAGAAATAATATCCCAAAAATCGGGCTTAAATTGAGTTCGTAATCTATGCTAAAAAGGTAAACGAAATATTACCAAAAAGGGAAAAAAAAAAAAAAAACTAAAATTGGGGATTCGGAAGAGAAAACAACGGATTTTTCCCTTGAAATCGATGTACATCGAGTGAAGCTACCTTACCACGACGTGTGTGCCAAAAAGGACTTTCCGAATGGGGGTCATGAGTGCGATTCAGATAACTGTAGCCAAAGTTATGGCCAAAATACCATAACGTCTCAAAAAAGGGCCCCAATTTGGAAAAATCGTTGATTACTTGCCTTTTTACGCTGACAAGTCGTATTTATCTGACTCGGATCCCTCTGTATCACTATTTGACAAATTCTAGTTGGAAGCCCTACTGGGAGTTGAAATTTGTGTTGAACTTGGATCCGCCCCTTTTTACCTTACCAGTTCGAACACAATTTCAGCATACCCTCCTTAGAGCAGTTTCAAAAGGTGTAAAAGATTACCAAGTAAGCCGCTTCGTTCATTACTTTTAGAGGTTCGAAGTGAGTCAGCTGTTCAAATATTCAAAGTCCATGCATTACATAAATAATCGTACCTAGACTTTGGGGACTGTTGTTACGCCTCGATTCCCAAGTTAAGGAAAAGTTGCCACGTAGAAACTCCACGTAGGCAGGAAGTCAACAAGAAAGTCAAAAGAAGGTTCACAAGGTCAAATGATGGAAAATCAAACAAAATCGAAGCCCTTACACTAAAATTGGATGTCCATGCCGAACCACTACTTCAAGGACGAAGCACTACAACTTACGCTGAAGCTGTACGAAGCTTTTCGAGGCTCTAAACCCATCCGAACTCATTAAGGCCGACATTGTCTCATACTGCAGATTCGAAGATCTCTTAGAAATGATTGATGTAACGTCTGTAATAAAGTTTGTCAGTGTGTCAGCCACTATGCAGAGGCGTTGGCCCCTTGTCAATGTATTAATGGTATGAATGGATAATGATGTGACGTCCCAATATTGGAGATGAGGTCGCGTGGTTCTGATCCAACGGTCACCACTTCGACCTAGGCAGTATAAATAGTGTCTCATTGTAAGTAATCGAGGTTGACTCTTTTGTAATAAAAAAAATAAACATGCACATACTGGAACTCTTAAGAAATACCAGGAAAACACTTAATAGAATTTTGAGTGATTTATTACAATCTCGTTGATCATCAATATATAAAAGATAGTGATTCCAATACAAATTCTTTATCTATCCTTCCACATATTCTTGTTGACGGCAGCGAAGGATTATCTTGGGTTTGTGCTCGACAGTCGTTATTAGTGTAATTGTCATTCTACACTGCAGAAGCTCAAACATAGGGATGTCAAAGGGGCGGTTATGGGGCGGGTCGTCCATTCCCACCCCCGTCCAGTCGGGTATTTTTGTTACCTTGCACCATCCCCATACCCGGTTAAAGCAAGACGGGGCGGGTTCGAGACAGGATCGAGGCGGGGCAAGTCTCTTGTCCCATTTATCTTTCCATTTATTTTTTCTTTTTATTTTTTATTTATTTTATTTCTGGCTTTTATTTTTTTTATATCCTTAATTAGTAAATATTATTACTTTTTTTACTAATTTGTTAAAAACAACTTATATTCTCTTTAAAAATGATAATAAATTTATTATTTTTGTTTGATAAAAAATTTAAATTTGAAATTAATTTTAAATAGGGCGGGTAGCGGGGATTATGTTTCCCGTAT
>CAIGRO010012559.1:0-12445 GCA_903798355.1 Fraxinus baroniana
AAAATGGGTAGAAGAATGAAAATAAAAATTATAATGTAGCTCAAACATAGGACTTCATTTTCTATCTCAACTTGGTTCTTTTTTTAACAAATTCTTCAAATCCTTATACAGTGCTTTAAGCGATTACAAATGAAATATCTTCGTAATTAATAACTTTTTTAACCGTTGTCAAACTTTATCGTCGCAATATTTTATGTATGATGTTTTATCAACATATAAATTGAAAATGGATAAAAAAAAACATCCTAGTATGAGTACTGTCATATTCACAGAATTGAAGGACTTGACTAAATGATATGTACAAGTGTCTAAAACCGACCCAAAGGGAGATCAAAATAAATACGGATGGGTGCAGGTGACAACAAAATTTGATATAAGAAACTATATGGACGATGTTATGCAATGTTGGAATAATTCTCTTCATGTTTTTGGCAATCTGAACTTAGCAGATAGTTTTGCAGACTGTTTGCAGAAATTGAGAAGAATAATTCTATAGCATAATCTGTTATTCCTCTTATACATAAGATTTCGGTACATCCTATTTCTACACAAGCTATATACGTTGTACTTTTCTACCAGAAATGGTGGTGGTGGGTGGAGCGGCGTGGGTGGTGAAGGTTCGTACTCACAATTGAACGAGTTAGACAATTCGAGAGACCCCAATTTTTGCAACTTGAATTGCGCAAGTTGGTCCACTGCTTTGAGGCTCAAACAGATATGGAAACAAGAGATGTGCACCAGTACGCATCTCCTGCATTCCCTTTTTCGCACAAAAAGCAGTCTTATAAGGCAAGAAAGCAGACTTAAAGTCATTCCACAATCAAAGGGGAGTACAAAGTCACCTATTATCTCTTTAGTCAAGGAAAAACTTATACATCATGCCTTAAATGTAAACCATCAAACATGGCATTGAAAAAACATAATTCCTACAAACTTTCCAAGTAAAATTCAGAACATGATTGCAACGTCAAAGAGCAAAAACACACATGGGATTAAAAAAAAAGGACTCAAGCATCGAACAATTCAATAAATATATCACATCCAAGAATAACAAAGGAAATACATAAGTGATCACTTGCTTCTACAAAAAGAGAGAGAAAAGTTAAGGTCACCAAGGCAATAAGTCAGTTTGAGCCAAGGCAAACATCAGTATCTAGATTTGCAACTTCTGGATCTGCCCATGCCATGCCTGTAAATCAGTTAAGGACTTGAACTTGAATCCAATGCTCCATATCATTGCCCTGCAGCATTTACAAGAAAACATAACCCCAGATGAACAACAAAATACTAAAGGAGTCCTATTTAAACTACAAGAAAATTTCTTCTTAAACCTAGCCCATCTCTACACTTCATTGCAACCCTAAACTCGCCAAATTACAATCTCCTTTACATTTTCTTTTTTTTTTAAGATTTGTTTTTTAGACGATTACTTTCCAATATTGTTACAGGATTCACCGTGTTTTGTACTTAATTTTATAGTTTCCCACCAAGCTTCATTTAAAATTCAGTGTCAAGCATATATGCAAGGTCAATCGAGTCCAAACATTTTTAAAATGTTCAGGCAGATTATTACAATTGTTTTAAAATCTTAGACCAAATGAATGTAATACATACAACCAACGTAGAACATTCCAATGATGTTTTGTTGGAATTGGACGAACATATTAAATCTGTTCAATCAAAGATTAATGAGACATATTTAAAATATCATCTTCAATAAATATCGTAACTTTTTCTAATGGTTGATACTTGTACTGATACTGATACTTTAGGCGTGAATGCAGCTGGAACATCATGTTTTTCACCTATGATCTATGGTGGCAAAAAAGAACGTCTTGTGAGAACTGCCCATGACATTTTACCTACAAATCAACCAACAACAACCAAAATAATATGTCGTGTAAAATAACCTACTCAAGAGATTGACACTTCACAAAATCTTAGACCTCGTGCCATACTCCATCTTGACAGAGTGTGCATCCTCACACATCAGCTTTGAATTACAAAACTGAAAATGCATTAGTTTTTTCTTTTTTTTTTCTTTTTGTCCAATTGGCAAACTTATATAGCGAAATTTTAGCACACGCAACATTCAAATATTAGTTCGTGAATTTTATGAAAAATGAGAGAGTACTTGTCAGTGCCGCCTTCACCAAATCTTGAAGTTATAGAATTTCACATTTTCAGAAACTTAAGGTTCACAACCTAAAATGTAGCACATCAAAAATCAGTTAGTGCATTTTATGAAAATTTATAAAACGTTTGTCAAAAATCAATGCCTTCTTCACCAAAATCTCCAAGTTCTAAAATTTCACATTCACTTTATCTGAAAATTAGGTCAGCAGTCTTCAACGTCTCTCTTAACCAAGCATCTTAGCAGCATAAAAAAATCAGAATTAGCCTAAGAAGCAGAGGCACGTAGCCTTGGCAGCACAACTATGAAGTTTAATTACAAAAACAACTAACCACAAGACAGATAATATTGTCAACAAAATCATAACTTTGGCTTAAAACTTATAAATCTGAATCTGTATAAGCAATTCAAAGCATATAAATTTTTAACATGATTCCTTCTTGTAAGACAGAATTATGACTCTGCAGCTTACATAATTATAAAAAATCCCTCGATAGGGTCAGCAAATTGGCACCTTTCTGTTTTTCCCTTTAATTAAATCTTATACACATCAAGAGGCAAACAAGAAACACGGGCATATACACACACACACACACTCGCGCAGAGGAACAATATGCTATATAACTGCAAAATTGGCCAAAAAATAAATAAATGCATATATTGATTAAAAATGGGCAAATTCAGTACAATGTTATTAGATTCGTAAATAATGAGAAAATGGGTCGTTAAACATTTACCTTTCTGGATTAAAAACCGACCATTTTGAGAAGAACGAAGAGGAGGAAACAGAAGAAGATGCAGAGAAAAAGGTAATCCACGAAAACAAAGAACTTGGTGGATCCGTGGTTCCTCTTTGCAGCTGCAACTTTCTTCGTTTGATGTTTTGATTTCGATTCAGACTCTTCATATGGTTCAAGTTTCGCCATATTGTCTATAAATTGATGAAAATCCCAGATCAAGATTTTCCTCGGTTCATTTCCATGATGGGTTCTCTTTTGTGGTAGGGAGTTCCCTGCAATTTCTTGTTAATTTTTTTTTTCTTCTCTAGACGTATCCAAACTTCAAATCGAGCTTTGTTAGTCCATGAACTTTGAGACATGAATCCCATTAGTCATTAGACCTACAAAAATTCGTCCAAAATTACCAAGTACCAACGAACGACCTACATGGCCATCAGAAGATGAGGTGGCATCCCATATGACATCATGAATTAACACATTTGTGCAATTCTTGTTGACAATTTTGATGTTGTCAAAATTCAAAGCATTGATTTTAAAAGTAGTTTTTAAAATGAATGAATATGATGTCATAAGTGTGAACTGTAGATGAAGATTGTCAAATAAAATTATACAAGTAGCATGATTTGGACATCATTTTGACACTTGATGATAAATAGTGTAATTTTATTCATGTCAATGTATTAGGTGCCAAAGAAACATGAATTATGAATTCAATGTTAATGTAGGATGTCCGTTGGTAATTTTGGACGGAATTATTTTTCAGAACTAATGTGATTCACAAGTCAAAGTTCAGGAACTATTGAAATTCGATCTAAAGTTGAAGGACATTTTTTGCACGAAGTGTAAAATTTGGAAACCACAAGGCTTTTTACCCTTATTTGTTTACTATAGTTTTGTTACTTCTCAAAATTTGAAAAAATAAAAAACTGCCACGCCTTGCATAACAAAATTCATTTGACATTTAAGACAAAAATATATATAATACTTATTGTCGACAACGGACAACTAGAGTTTTTCAGTTGATCCTTGAATTTACGAATTTACATGTACAACATACATTCAACAGTATATGTGATTAAAAAAAAAAAAGGGTGGGGGGGCAATTCTTGAATACAATTTGATGTATAAATCATAAGTAATAAGTTTAGTTTGAGATTAATAATACAGAACTGAACTTTCTATTTGTTACAACGTCGGCTTTGACTATTGTTGACCCCAAAAAATGAACTCAACAGGTGTCAGGCTCACTTTTACCACGTCAAGTACGGATCCAGCGTGTTACTACCGGAATGAAATCGGCAGTTCGACTGAGATGGACGTGGGAGGTACTTTCTGGCAAGAGACAATAATGTTCAGGTCCCGACGATACCAGAACGGTGTTATTCGCTCTATCAACGAATATCTTATCATGGATCCCTTTCTTTCTCGCGAAATGTGTGAGAAAAGATATTAAGTAGTAAATGATAACAAGTTGGTATTAAAATTTTGATCTCTTTCTATTGTGTTTATATCATGTATCAAGAAACTAGTGTCTCCACTAAAACCCAAAAATCCTCCCCCTTACAATGTGCAAAGAAGTGTCATTTATACTAATCTAGTTGACGTGATGATCGTTGGATTCAACTCACGTCCACGTGGCTATATCTCCTAAGTTCACCTTTCACGTCACTGTCCACTCGTTACAATTAATGTTTGACAAAGAGTCAGCCGCTCTACCCAATATAGCCTGACACACTAACAGATATTTATTACATGTTTCGTCAATCATTTTTAAAAGAACTCCAGATCCTTAACGGCGGGCAACATCAGATTCTGCTGGATCAGGGCCGGTCTTTATTGAAGAGCTTCTGGTGGTAGAGGACCTCGGATGTTTTTGTTGAGCCTCTGCGTAAGCTAGGAGCTTCGATGCTTCGTATATAAGGAGTCTCTGTTCTTACCTGAGTACGCTTTACGTGGACTTTCGGGATTAGGATTGAAGGAACGTCGGTTCATCTTGGCTCCAATTTTTTAAGGAAGCTCGGATTGAAGGGACGTTAGTCCATCTTGGCTCCAATTTTGTGGCTGCCTACGTGGACATGTTGTTTACGTGGCAGTCCATGTGGAGTGCCGATTTGGAACTTCTAATTTTGGGGGGTAACAACTATGATTGAATATGTAAATGCTAAATATCCACAATTGAGTCATATATAAACCACAGTGACCAAGTCATATACGATATCCTCAAATGTCTTGGAGATGGACTATGGTGTCACAATTAATTCAGCAACTACGTTTGAGATGTACCACTCAGTTTTGGAGGTTTATTGCTCAATCGTCGATTGACCTATTCTTTCCCTTAAACTTCATTGAATGTCAATAATCTAATTTCCTACTCTTGTGCTTAGTTTGAAAATGTTCTGTTGAACTCACTATGAATAGAAATGTTTCCTTATATAGCGTCTAAATTAGATTTTAACTCATACTAAATTGTTACTTTTGCTGATTCTCGTTTGTGAATAATGGTTAGTAGCTTGGTACTATTTCTCTTTATTTGTGTTGTGATAATTAAACACACAAACCTCACCCGATGATTTGTGGGAAGGTGTGCCATATTCGGGAGCTAGGCCAATGAAGAACGTGAGTACAAGAGAACCTAATGTGAAGTTGAAAATAATAATATTCGAGTGTTCCAAAATAAAAGTTTTTTCGCGCGATTTACATGCAACAAAATGATTGAAAATCCATGATTCAGCACAAATTCAAAAAATAATATACAATAATTTCCCATCTTTCATGTACTAATTTTACACGTTAAATAAAATAAATAGCATCACAAGATTGTCTTTAATCCGAGAACTTTATAGCAATATAAGACTACTATGATCTTAAATTTACACTTTACAGTACACTGTAAATCAGATAAGAATTTCCAAAAATAATTACTGTTTCTAAACATGGGTAAATTTCATCCTTTGTCACTAAACTTTCAATAAAATCTCAATTTGATCACTGAAGGTCAATTTTATTTTGAATTTCACCCACGTCACGTTCGGAATCCAATATTCCAATCTGTTCGTTCGTTCAGAAATTCCTCAATTTCCCCACCAAAACAAAAATGGATGCTTTCGGCTTCAAGTTCAACCTTTGTACCTGCTATTATCATCACTGAGCCAAAAACCCAGATGAAAAAACTCCTCAAAATCCCCTTCTCAGCCTCGCTTCGAAATCGAATCCACCACTTTCCTTTCACCAATAATTCCAAATTGCCATTGCCAAATCCCTCAAACCTATATCCAAATTCACATTCAATTACCCTTCTTAAATGGATATCTTCCTTCAGTCCACTCCCACCACCAGAATGGGTGCAACCCACTACTGACCTCTCAGACCTCGTCACTACTGATTCCAAGAAGGACCTCCAACCCTCACCATGGGTCCTACAAATCCTCAACCTATTACACAAAAACACCAACTTGGAACAAGACTTGACTGAATATTGCCGAAAGTACTTAATCAAGCTCCCGCCCAACTTTGTTGCTTACATCCTGAAAAAATCGGACCACATCGCGAAACAACCTGAAACGGCATACAGGTTTTTTATCTGGGCAAGCAAGCAAAGAGGTTATACTCATAGTCTTGAATGTTATGTTTTTATGATTGAGATTTTGAGTCCTGCTAGTGATTTGGATAGGATTAAGTTTGTTTTTAATGAGTTTAAGAGAAAGGGTTTCTTGTTGAATTCAATTGTGGCTAATTCTTTGATTAGGAGCTTTGGGAGTGTTGGGATGGTGGAAGAGTTATTGTGGGTATGGAAAATGATGAAAGAAAATGAGATAGAGCCTAGTTTGTATACTTACAACTGTTTGATGAATGGTTTGGTGAGTTCTGAGTTTGTGGAATCGGCTGAGCGGGTTTTTGAGGTTATGGAAAACGGTAAAATTAAGCCCGATATGGTCACTTATAATACGATTATTAAAGGGTACTGTAAGGCTGGAAGGCTTAAGAAAGCTATGGAGAGATTCCAGGATATGGAGTTGAAGAATGTAGAGCCTGATAAGATTACTTACATGACTTTGATGCAGGCTTGTTATTCTCAAGAGGATTATGATTGTTGTCTGAGGCTTTATCATGAAATGAAGGAAAAAGGATTGGATATTCCTCCCCATGCTTATAGTTTAGTGATTAGTGGTCTTTGTAAGGAAGGGAAGTCTATGGAAGGGTATTCAGTTTTTGAGAATATGATTCAAAATGAGTGTAGGCCTAATACTGCGATTTATACTGCTTTGATTGATGCGTACGCAAAGAATCAGAACTTGGACATAGCTATGGGACTCTTTCAGAGGATGCAAAGCGAAGGGTTTGAACCAGATGAGATTACTTATGGGGTTATTGTGAATGGTTTGTGCAAGAGCGGGAGACTCGAAAGTGCACTACAGTGGTTTGAATATTGTAGAAGTAACAATGTGTCTATAAATACTGTGTTCTATTCGAGCCTCATTGATGGTCTTGGTAAGGCAGGAAGAATTGATGAGGCTGAAAAACTTTTTGAAGAGATGGTTGAGAAGGGTTGTCCTCGGGACTCCTATTGCTATAATGTGTTCATAGATGCGTTGGCAAAGAGTGGACAGGTTGATGAAGCATTGACACTTTTCAAGAGAATGGAAGATGAAGGCTGTGATCAGACTGTGTATACTTACACAATATTGTTGAGCGGCTTGTTCAAAGAGCGCCGTAATGAAGAAGCATTGAAATTGTGGGATATGATGATTGATAAGGGAATCACTCCAAATGATGCTTCTTTTAGGGTCCTCTCAACTGGGCTTTGTCTTTCAGGCAAGGTGGCAAGAGCTTGTAAAATCTTAGACGAGCTAGCACCAATGGGTATTGTTGTCGAGACTGCTTTTCAACATATGATTTGTGTGTTGTGCAAAGCTGGTCGTATAGCAGAGGCTTGCAAGTTGGCTGATGGAGTCGTTGAACGTGGTAGAGAAATTCCGGGCAAAGTTCGTACTATTATGATCAATGCCTTGAGGAAGGCTGGAAATGCTGATTTGGCAATGAAATTGGTGCATAGTAAGATTGGCATAGGATATGATAGATTAGGTAGTGTTAAAAGGAGAGTGAAGTTTCGGAACCTGGTTGAGAATTAAGTCCGCCGCTGTGCATTCTGGATTCAAATTTTTTTGTATGTCAGCTTCAATTTCCCAGCTTCTTTAAATTCACGACTCTTAACTGCTTCTTCGATGAGAGAACCTTGTTATTTAGTTTTGAACGAACTATATTAAAAATTAATACAAGCTAAATTTATAATCACTTGATCAACTATGAACCACATTGAATCTATAGAAAATTTAATGTCTGACTGCGTGACAAATCTCAAATTAATATAAATAAAAAGTCAACTGTAATCTAACAAAAATCTGCAACTTTTACAATTTAGGTCATGGAATATAGTGTATTTCTATCTTCCTACAATCTGAATTTAACTCATCATTTCGTAGGTAGACGGGACATCATGCAAAGGGTGGCCTTTCCTGTTTCTTTCAATAATCCTCCTTGCAAGAGAAACTTGCTTACCAACAACAAATATAAATGCCTTACCCTTACCTTCAGCACCTCTGGCAGTTCTTCCAACGCGACGTACATATTCACTTGGGTCCCGAGGAAAATCAAAGAGCACTACATGATCCACACCAGCGAAGTCTATTCCTCTAGATGCTCTGCAAATATGGCAGAACAAATCAAGTAATTTTTTTGGGTTGCCTATTCACAATGGTTATGAAAGAACTGGATGTATCTCTACAATGGAAGTAGATTAATACCTATCAGTACACACTAAAAACATAGAAATATTCTTGGCTGGAAAGCTACGGAATTCCTTTATGTTTGTAAGCCTTGATTCTTGTTCTAAAGCAGAATGGAATGGTAGAACTCGTGTACAAATTCCTTTTCTATCAAATCGTTTTAATGCATTTTCGACTTTCCTGCATGTTTCTATCTGCATATGGTCAACATAGTAATTAGTATTAAACTAAAAGCACAATATTATGTCAAACAGAGCAGTAAAATGATTGTCCGGAATATGATCTTTAAAAGTACCTTGTTACAGAAAACAATTGTTTTTTCCACTGGACTTTCCTCTACAAGACGCAAAAGAGCATTTTTCTTGTTGAGAAATGCTGTATCAGGAGTTTTTTCTGAATTGTCATCTCCACTGCAATCTATGAGGATCTGATCATCATATGATATCACAAGTTAAAAGATCTATTCATTTGATCCCAAAAACAGTTAAAAGATGACTATTTTGAAGAACTGCACTGCCTGTATCAACTGTTAAATCAAGGTGTAGGAATTTTAAAACCAGTACTAGCTCTGAATTCTACAGGGACATGCATTATGGCATACAGATGCATGTTCAGAACTGGTCAAATCAACTAGAAGATAAATTCATAGAAGTAGCATTATTGCATAAATAAAACACATGAAACATGCAAATTACATCTCTAACTCCAGGTAAGAGTCTGCTTTTATTTGGTCAGAAGCTGCCTATTGTTGGGCAGCTTGTAAACGCCAACACCTGAAGCATAAGCTCACTATGAGGAGGAATGAAGTTGCAAAACAGATATCAAGAGGACATTTACATTTTCCTCATCTTGCAACTGCTTGGCAGGACAGGAGATACACAAATCCTTAGTCTAATCTTGTTAGGGATCAAAGATTTGTAGTGAAGACACACCCACCCACCCACCCCCACCCCCCCTCCCAACCTGAAAAAGTTTATTTAACAAACAAAAGTGATTTAAACAGAAAACATGATGACAAGCGCCAATTGTGTTCTTCACTAGTGCAATAGGTAAGCTAATTGATTGCGTGTTTAACATCCAAGATAGCAATGATCAAATCATTTTGTACTGGACAGAAATGGGAACCAGGAACCTCCTAAGTTTTTAAATGAGAACTTTATAAACTAAATAATTTAAGGTTTCCTTTTCTTGTTTTCTAGTTTTCCATATATGGATCAGAACCACTGAATCCTGACCATATAATTCTGGTACTTCACTATTTTTTATTGTGGTGTTAAAAATTTCTAGATGCAGCAAGATAACTTTCATAAGATAAAAACTCAACACAATGTTTTTCATCTCACTTTTTCACAGTATTAAAGCGCCACTTTTTCAGCATGCAAATAATTATAAACATTATTAGAAATTACAAGATGGGAAGCCAAAAAAAAATTGTCATAGCAGGATTTTTGTTACAAAATAAGACAGTTTTCTCCAATAACCATAATGTGACATTAGAACAAGAAATGTACCTCCTCTAGTCCAGGGCTTGTACGATGCATTCCAGGACCCATTATAACCTCACAATCAGGGAAAGTTTCAACTAGCTTGTTATATATCTCTACTGGTAATGTTGCCGTCACAAATAGATATTGCATCGTAACAGGTGCAGAGTTCACCAAACTTTGTAATGCAACCTCAAAATCCTCATCATTAAACAGTATATCAACCTCGTCCAGTATGGCACTGAAGCATAAAGTTTGAATAATAGTTAGTGACTCAAGTATCCATGAAAAACATCTCATTTTGAAGAAAGAAAATTATCTGATGTGAGGTGCATTTTCTGTCATTCTTTTGCACAAGAATGAATAAAATAAAAATTGATGCATATGGCAAATGAAAGGTGGGACCAGTTCAGGATAGAACAAACATCATACATTGCTGGTATATGTCCCCCGTTGACAAAAAGAAACAGTAATTTTTTAAGACTGATATAATTGTAGTAGAACAGGTTAGAAGCCAAGAGGTAGGCATGGTCTGAGATGGTAGCAAAATATATGGTTTCCTTTGTCCTTTCAGAAGAGAAAACACTGAATCGAATATAGAAAATGATTTAAACTGAAACCCAAAGTTATTGGAAATAAAGTTCAGCTTGGTGGTGGTGTTGAGCATGTTGGGAGGAGAATGTTAGATTAACAAATCTTCAAAATTCGCATTTCATGATCAAATAAGAAGAGAATACAGGAAATCGAATGCATATATGACGAAACAGGCACTGCAACAGAGTGGAATTGCTGACATGTTTAGAACTTTAGATCTAAAACAATTACATTACTTACCAAAAGGTTAAATAATTTACTTGGGAATTCTTTGTGTGTGAAATAAATAAATAAGGTTACTTTTGACATATTTCCTTTAAATCTAGAATGAACAAGGCTTAGTTGTTGTTATCGTTGTACCAGTAATATCTAGAGTAAACAAGGTACTGATATCTTTATATCAAGCAATGAAAATAATTGAATTGTGCGAATTTTAATACAGTTGTGTATTTTGCTATACCCTGGTAGACTGAGAGTTATTTCATCCTCCTCTTCACTTCATTACAAACTACATAACCCTAAACCATTACCCAAGCCATAATTAATTTACTTCACACCAAGTTCTGAATCGCCCCTGGTGTTCAGAAATTCTAAGTATTAACTTTTTCTTCTTGTTGTCTGAATATTCCTGCAACCAACAACTTCTCAATGAAAATGATTTCAACTCTCCTTTATCCATAAAATCCGAAACGCATTTAACCTTGCTCCCTAACTGTTAAAACTCCAATTAACCGAACAAAGCAGATCTCAATCAAGAAGCTGAAAAGATCTGATGCATAGATTTATCCTTCAGTTAATGCATCTTTGATTTTCTAATAAAAACTTGAAACATGAATGCAATTTTAGGACCAACAGTTTACAAGCTTCATTATTATTAATGGATGAATGAAATTATAGGTTTGCATAATCAGATAGGTGCATGTCAAACTTATGCTCAGATTTTTTCCTAACATACAAATGAAAGCACAAATATGCAGATGAGATTGATTAACCATGAATTTTAGAGGGTAGCTAAAAACAGAAGTATAAGATAGAAACCATTTAATATTCGTCAACTGCAAGAATTCTTCTTTAACTAGAAACATGAATCGACCAGGAGTAGCTATCAGAACATCTAATTCCTGTTTAAGATTCTCCAACTGAGTTCTCTGCCGAAAACCACCCGTGGCAACCATTGACCGAAAAGGGACACCAACTTTTGACAATGATCGACAATTACCTAAAACCTGCCAATGTTGTTTTTAGATGTATAAGATGAAATAAAATAAATTGAATGCATTGGGTAATTACGACAAGCTTATCACTTAGAAGCAAAAAAATATCAATCTGAGATAAGAAAGTAGAACTTTCTCATAAAAAACTTGTTATGAGGAGTCGGATACATAGAGCAAAAGAAGCAGTTCAAATTTCATAATTTGGTAATGTCATTTAACATAATGTCTCTCGTCGGAGAACTCGCGCAGTCCCGCTAATTGAATTCTTCTATTGAATATGTATGCCTTTTAGATGAAGTGATGAAAAATATACAAGATTATGATCATAGAAAAGACAAATAAAAATCAACTTAGGTCAGAAAATCTTTTCCTGAAACCTATCACTTTTGAAGAACAAAAAATTCCAAAAATATTAAAAAGATAAACTATGATACCTCATCTTTTTAAATCTTTGACTCAAGTTAGACGTCAACTTCAGGGAAAAAAAAAAAAAAAA
>CAIGRO010012590.1:0-12057 GCA_903798355.1 Fraxinus baroniana
GGTCTGTGATATCAATTTTATTGGTGACCTTGATTATGCAAGTATAAACTTTGTGTTTTGTTTGCTTGCAGATTTATTGGGAATCAATGTGGAGATTTGTTGGGTTTTGATACCCAATAAATTCGGGCGATGATGTTAAATTGGTTTTTTTAGTTTAGATTATACTTCATAGGCCTCGACCAATGATTGAAGTGAAAAGTCGACACCACAATCGAACAAACCATTTCGACAACCTACGTAGGCTATTTGAAGTAGCCTAATTTCATTAGCGTTGCTCATAACCCGACCCATTACCTTGGACGACTTTAGGTTTGAAAGCCCATTTATTGTTTTCTATTGGGACTTTATTCCTTGACCTAAAAGCCACTTTATTGGCATATTTAAGTGACCTGATTTCTTGTGTTTTGGTGTGTGGAAGAAGTGTGAGAGTCGTTTCCTTTGGAGAAGAGAGAAACCGACTCCATCCTCTTGCTTTGTGCTTCTTGGTAGTTCTTTCTCTTTCCTTCTCTCTTTGCCTTGGTGGCTGAATATATCGGCTATCTTCTTCTTCACACCGAGTCCTTTGTAGGCCGATTCTTGTTGAAGCAACCGGTTGTGGGAGGTGTCGGTTTGGAAAGGTTGATTGGTGCGAAAACTGAGCCCGAATCTTGAAGCAATCAAAGGAAATTATCAACAAATTCTGTAATATTTAAATTAAAAAAAAAAACTGCCTTCGACTATGTATCGATGCACAGGAGCCTAAAAGCCTATTTATATATACACAAAAATGAGAGATGTGAAATATTTGAAGATTGCATCTTCGACCGATATAACTCACTAAACCATTTGATTAGTCGGGTGGTGGAAGCAAAGCAAAAGGACATACGACATATACAAAAATAGGATTATGCCACTTTTTGAGAAGGATTTTGACGGATGCAATGACGAAAGTGTAGATGGTGGCAGACGATTTGATGAAAAAACCGACTTTATTTTAAACAATCCAATGATCTGTGAACCTATCTGGCACGGTAGCACGATTGAAAATATTAGTTTTATTGTCTTATTTCAACTGACAGTACAAAAAGCTGGTCTCCATTCCCTGCCCATACTTGTTTGGCACATGAAGAGAAGTTTATTTCATCATATGAAGAAAAGATAATTCCATTGAAAAAGTTACTAATTCCCTTATTTTGTTTATTTGTTTGTTTTAAACATCAGTTTCTAATTCCTTCAATAATTATAAGGAAGGACAATCTGTCAAAATAAGCTACCAAAACTGTCAGGATCTTGAAATTAATATAAATGAAATAAAGCAGAACAAAATATGGAATATGGGATTGGATATGGAAAATGCTAATGAAGAGGTTAGTCTGCATTGAAGGTGTCGGCAGGTGGAGAGCGAGGTGATTTTCATTTTTTTTTCCAAGCATAACGGAATTACTGCGGATGCTTCTAGATACAGTTAATGGAGATTGGGACGAAGTTATGGACTTTTTGAAATTTAAATACAGTAATATCCTTCAAGTAGCCCGTTCGAAACTTCGAATGTAACCAAGAGACCGACAAACACTACACTCGGCTAGCATGACTAGGTAAATGAAGTATATAGTTGTCTTTAATTCTACTGCCGGTCTCTAGATGGGAAAGTTTATTTTGTGCACCTTTAGTTGGAGTATGAACTATGTTTGATCTCCATTATAATAATACATTCCACATATAGTGGTTAAAGTTATATAAAATAAGTAGAATAAATATGCACATAGAATAGAAGAAGATTCTTTATTAAGATCATTAATCATATGTATAAAATATGAAACAGGAATTACAGAATGATTATAATATGATCATTCAGTTGAATTCAATTGAGGAACTGAATCTTGCATTCGGATAATGATCTAGTAAATTATATGACAAAAATCACACGAAAAAAATTTGTGATTTTTTATGATTATGCAATGCAACAAGCATTTGGATTTTCATCTGAAAAGAGCTGAGGTGGGGGAATTCTTTCAATGTAATAAAGAGGCTGATAATAATGCATCATTTTCTGCATGGACATTTCATCACTAATGATCTCTTCTCCTTTCTTGGCTTCCTCTTTGTTTTCACCACCTTGCTCCTCCTTGCCTTCTTTCGTTCCCTCTTCTGGTGGTTTCTCTTCCTTTTTCTCTTCTGGTTTTGCTTCTTCAGCTGTTTTTTCTTCTTTTTTGTCTTCAGGCTTTGATTCTTCTGCAGCGGGCTTCTCAGGCTCCGGCTGGGGAACAATTTTGGCCTGCTTTCTTGTGTGTCTATAGACGTAATCAACGAGCCTGTCTGCATCCATGGTGCCGGTTACTTTCACTTTCCCGGAGCTTAATTCTGTTTCAACTGTCCTCACACCTATAGTGCACAAAATCCAGATGTTATATAATTGAACAAACTAACTTTAAGTTATGGAGATTGATTGATATGTGTGAACCAAAGTTATAGTTCAGGGGATGGTATTGACTTTATAAGGAAATCGTTAACTCCTAGAGGTTTTAATAGGGTTATCTGCAACATATTCAAAGAACCATACCTACGGTTCTTTCTGCCACATCAGCTGTGTGTGTGGGGGGGGGGGGGGAGGGGGGGGGGGGGGGGATCAATTCTATACCAAGTGTTACCTTTCATTTTGAGTATCTTTTTCTTAAGCTGCTCAGCACAGGCCTCACAGTGCATGTTCACATTGAGTTCCAATGAAGCCAATCCACTAACCTGGATGTCAGTTTGAAACGTTAAGCAAAAAATATTTGGGATTATGATTTGAAATTGAAAAAAGAAATCGGATTTTCTACCTGTGAGGTAACAACTTGTGGTAGAGGTTCACCCTCAGCTTCCGGTAATGGCGATAAGACTTTGGCTATTCTCTTGGTTTTCTTGGTGATTCTGTTGCATACAGCTTGAGGCTCCACGACTCCCTTTATAGTCACTTGGTTTTGAGCCATGTCGATCGCAACTCCTTCAACTCCTGCAAAGATAAAAAAACATGTTACCAAAAAGGCACTTATGCTCATTTTATACGTAAATTTTCAGATGAGAGAGTGACCTCTTATCCTAAGAAGGGTCCTTTCAATCTTCTTTGCACATCCCACACAGTGCAAATTCACAAATAAGACAAATGGGGATGGTGGTTTAGGTTCTTCTTTCTTCTCTTCTGCCTTTTCTTCTTTCTTCTCCTCAGTTTTCTCTTCTTTCTTTTCCTCTGCTTGCTCTTCTTTCTTCTCCTCAGGCTTAGATTCCTCCTTAATTTGTTCCTGCTCAAAAGTCATTTTCATTCAGCACATTCGACTGGATATGTGATTTTTTTGAATTAACAGAAGTCAAAAGCAATGAATCACTAACCTGTTTTACTTCTTCACCCATAGTGCAGCTTCAAATCACTTACAAAATCAAAATTAGTACGAAGAAAAAATTCAAAAGAGGGAGGGAGACCTATTGGAGTGAATCAACTGCATTTATATGTAAAAAAATGAGATTGTAAAGGATGGAATAAAGTAGTGTCTGTTATTGCAGAGCACATGCAGGACAATAACCATAAAGGAAAACTCTTAATGAATTCTTTATTTTGTATCATTAAGCTGTAGGGGGAAGAAGGGAATTCCAAGGAGCATTCTAAGCATACTTATATAGCAAAAGTTGAATTAGATTTCAAGAAAGTTAGGTTTATGTCACACTAATCACCTCATAATCACATACCTAATTATACAAACTTTATTATTATCTAATAATTTGTAAATACTCTATACAGTGATGAAACCTCTGCTAACAAACTTGCACATGCCTGCACCTTTTGATATATTTCATGCACTGTTCTAATAAGCTCGTCTAGGCGACGTCCAAGCTTGAAGTTTGAGCAAAACGCCTCGCTTCATGTTAAAATCACTTTTTTATCAATTCCTAAATGATTGAATTTTTTTCTTTTATTTCTTTCGTCTTCCCTAAATGCGTTTTATTAATTTTTTTTAAGTCTTTTATTTGACTTTAATTTATTAATTTTTTTATTTTTTATTTTTAAAAAAACTTTTCATTTTACTTTAATTTCAAGTTTTTAAAAGATTTTATCGGTACAAAATGTAAAAATAACTTTATTCAATAAATAACTAAAAAAGATTTAAGTTACGGTGCTATCTACATTTTGTAATTCTCGTTACTTTGTTGAAAACTTTGGAAGCATGTATAAAGTTCCTATAAATTTATTTGTATGACTTGTTTAGTTGAAATTAAAACTATGATAAATAGTCTAGTTTTTGTATTTTAAAAACTTGAAAACTGTACAATTGACTAATTGTGGAAATTACGTTTCATATGTATTATTTTAGTTATTAAACGATTTTTAAAATGATTACAAATTTAAAATATTATTAAAAATAGGAAAACATTTTTTTACACCCAGGCCTTGCCTAGTCTCATTTAAGCTCGTAAACCTTGAAACTTTGCTTTCATGTTTAGCCACGTTTTGCGATTTTTAGAATACTGATTTCATGAAATTCTTGTGTGGCAAAAGAATATTTTTATCTCTACTTTTATCTTCTGAAATTGATCAGAGAAGACAGATTTTTAAACATGGAGATGCCAAAGGGCTACTGATTTGTACATGATAAAAAGTTGGTGTCACATGGTTGGCCATTTCTCCACCTCCTCGATTAGCCACTAGAAAATTTTCAAATTTTTGCACTCTTTTTAAGAATGAAATATTGATTATAATTTACTTTACCAAGATGTGAAATTGTTACATTGAAGGTGAAAGATCACTGTCTTATGACTATTTTTGAAAACCCACCTGGGTAAAGGGGGTTCCGGTAAGTTTAAAGTCTGATAAACTTTGTCAAATTTTAGAACTTCCCAACCTACCTTCTCTCTATCTGCTGTACCAGAATGAACTTCTTTTACCAAATTGGAGTTAGATATGGGCTCCTCCTCACATGTATTGAGACCTTATAAAACAACAAGAAAAAGGACAGTGATGTGATTTCTATCTTCTTTCTTATTATCTTATACCAAAGTAAAATTACACTTGAATGGCAAACTTGATATGTGATTTTTCTTGGTTCCGTTTGCAACTGGCCCTGTTTGGTAAATTTTAAAATCAAATTTTTTTAGTACATTTTGATAAAAATTGATAAAATATGTTGTTGAAAAGTTGTGAGATACACGAAATATATGATTAAAATTAATTATTTACTTTGACTTAAATTAAAATTTAGATTTTAATTTGATCAAACTCTTGAAATAAAAAAGGTACAATCTTCTGGTAATAAGCAGACAGAAATTGACCACTGTACCTTAGTGGCCTTGCGTGGACATGAGTCAGCTTGGGACACAGCCCAACCTTCCACCTCTAAAGGTACACTGTGAGGTGTCAACAGATGAAAATTTGAACACGCAAATCTGCCAAAATGAAGGCAACCAAGAAATTTTTGTCGGAATTTGTCTAAGTATAAAATCATAAAAAAGTGATTTATGTATCAACTTCGACAAAATATTCGAACATGATCCTATAATCAAATTGTGGAAATAAATATACTAACTTGTTCTACTCATCGAATAAATCGTCGTGGCATATTTGGAATCTTCAAACTAATTTCGAGTGAATGAGAAATCACGATCTAAAGTTGAAAAAAAGAGAAGAAACCGACTAAAAATTTGACCAACTCCGTTGCTAGCTAGAGTGAGGAGGTTGTCGCTCGAGCGACCTAGTGTTTGTTTCTGACACTCGAGCGACAGGCTAGCGATACCCTGACAAATGTTGCTGAGTTTGGGATGCAGCATTTCACTCACAATATTTCATTCTCTATAAATTAGACTCTTGAGACATCCATTTGTGCATCCCAGCGAAATGCAATCATAAATTCGCATTAAATTCTTTTTTTTTCCTAGCCAAAATTCTGCATAAAAACTGGTTTTTCATTTGAATGAATACAAAAATCAATTTCTAGTTCGTTATTCTTGTATTTTGAAGTGCTACTAACACACGAAGTTTGTCGTTGTATCTTGAAAGTCGATTGTCATCATCCGTAGGCACCGTTGTTGGAAAAATTCGACTTAAAGACAAATAGTTCAACTCTTCCATCGACTTGCATACACCTCGTTTAACATTATATTCTTTTCTTTGGAGTTTACTCATATCCTTACCGTTACTCAGTCCACTTCATTTTGGTAAGGATTGGTAAGTTGATTTTTTGTTTTAAAATCATCACTCAAATTCATTATATCTCATCCAACATTCTTAAGTTGAATTAGGTTTGAGTGATAACTTTACTCGTGAAATGTATTCGATTAAACTGATTTCACTTTGGTTTAACTTGTTCTACTCCTTCTCAAATTTCAATTTTGGTTTATCTTCTGTTTTGTGTAAATAAAAATGAATACGGTTATCAATACCGATACTTTTTCGAATGATACTTTGAATATGAGAAATTCGGAAGGAATGTTACCAAACATGGCTCCTATCGCTGTGATTTCTCCGATTACAGTTGCCCCTCCCATCGTTCATACTAATTCCATTCCATTAGTAGTGTTGATTTTAAGAGACGACAGCAGAAAATGTTGTTCTATCTCACGACCTTAAACTTGGAAAAACTCTTAAAAGAAAATGCTCCCACCGCACAAGAAGAGGAAAATAATAGGGCATCATTGATAGCATTGGATGCTTGAAAACATTCTGACTTCTTATACAAAAACTATATTTTGAATGGATTGGATAACACATTATATAATGTGTATAGTTCCATGAAATCTACAAAGGAACTATGGGAATCTTTGGAAAAGAAATATAAGACTGGGGACGCTGAAACTAAGAAGTTCATGTGGGAAAATTCTTAGATTACAAAATGATAGATTTAAGAACAGTCATCAGTCAAGTTCAAGAATTATAGGTTATACTCCATGACATTTACGCTGAGAATATGTCTCTAAGTGAATCATTTTAAGTGACTGCAATTATCGAGAAACTTCTGCCCATGTGGAAGGATTTCAAAAATTATTTCAAGCATAAGCGCAAGGAGATGAATATTGAAAAACTCATTGTTCGGTTGAGAATTGAAGAAGATACCTGAAATTTGGACAAGCGTGTTGGAAGTCATATACCACAAGCTAAGGATAATGTGGTGAAATCCTATAACAAAATCAAGAAAAGAAAGCAATTCGTTGAACCATTCAAGAAGAATGCAAAGAAGTTCAAGGGCAATTGCTATAATTGTAAAAAGACTGGACATCGCTCTGTTGATTGTCGTAAACCTAAGAAGTAAGCCCAAGTGAATATCACCGAATCTGATGTAATATCTAATGATATATTAGATATGAATTTGTCATCCGTTGTCTCAAAATGCAATAATGTTGGAAATCTCATGGAATGGTGGGTGGATACATGTGCTAACCGTCATAGTTGTGCTGACAAATGAATATTCTCATCATATACTCCGATCGATGGTGAAAAGTTCTTTATGAGAGTCTCTTCAAGTTCAAAGGTTAAAAGACAAGGCAAAGTTATTTGAAGATGACATCAAGCAATGAATTAACCTTAATAATGTTCTTCATGTACCGGATATTCGCAAAAACTTAGTGTCAGGTTCTTTGTTAAGGAAGAATGTGTTTAAATTAGTCATTTTGTATCGGATAAGTTTATACTCACCAAGAATAATATGTATGTAGGTAAAGGCTATGTAAAAGATGGATTATTTAAGATGAATGCCCTTACTATAGTATCGAATAACTCAAGGAATTATATATCTTCTTCTGCTTATATTCTTGGGTCATCTAATTTATGACATCATAGATTAGGACATGTAAATTTTAATTCTATACGCAAACTAATGAATTTAAGTTTACTACCGAGTATGCATTTTAATACAAATGGAAAATGGAAAATTTGTGTAGAGGCTAAGTTAGCCAAAGCGCCGTTTCATTCGGTCGAACGTAGTACAATACCTTTAAAACTTATTCACACCAATATATCTGATTTAAAGTACGTCCAAATAAAAGGTGGTGGAAAGTATTTCATCACATTCACAAATGATTGTACAAGATATTGTTATGTATACTTGTTAAAAAGTAAAGATGAAGGTTTGGAAGTGTTTAAGCATTATAAAATTGAAGTTGAAAATCAACTTGGGAAAAGGATAAAGGCGATTCGTAGTGATCGAGGTGGAGTATATGTTGTACCGTTTGAAGAATTTTGTTTAGAATCTGGAATTATTTAGCAAACAACAACATCATACTCACCTCAATCTAATGGTATTGTTGAACGTAAGAATCGAACACTTAAGTAAATGATGAATGCAATTTTGATTAAGTCATGCTTACCTCAAAATATGTGGGAGAAGGGGGGTAGGGAGAAGCTATACTTTTGGCAAATCGTATCTTTGATAAAATACAACACAAAAGTAAGAATGAATCACCTTATGAGTTATGGAAAGATTGGAAACCTTCCTAAAAATATTTTAAAGTGTGGGGATGTTTGTCAAAGGTACAAATACCTAAACCTAAACAAGTAAAGATTCGAACTAAGACAATTGATTGTGTCTTTATCGGATATGTAAACAACAATATTGCCTATCGATTTTTGGTTCATAAATCTTAAATACTTGATGTACATGTTGGTACAATCATTGAATCAAAGAATGTTGTATTCTTTGAAAATATATTTCCTTATAAACAGAAAGAAGTAAGTTCACACAAATGAACTTATGATACTACAATTGGAAACTATCAAGAAGATAGTAATCATAAAGTAGATGAACCAAGGTGCAGTAAAAGGAAAATGATTGATAAGATCTTTGGTCCAAAATTTCTAACATATCTACTAGAAAATGATCCAATGACATTTAATGAAGCAATGTCTACTCATGAAGCTCCTTTTTGGAAAGAAGTGGTTAATAAAGAAATTGAATCCATCATAAATAACCATACTTGGGAATTGGTTGAACTTCCTCCGAAAAATAAAGTTTTAAGCTGCAAATAGATTTTCAAAAAGAAATTGAAGTCAAATAGATCAATAGACAAGTATAAGGTTAGGCTAGTAGCCAACGGATATAAACAAAAAAATGATTAGATTTCTTCAATGCTTATTCACATGTTACAAGAATTACGTCTATACGTGTATTGATTGCTATTGCTGCATTACATAATCTTGAAATACATCAAATGGATGTTAAGACTGCATTTTTGAATGGTGAATTAGAAGAATAAATATATATGGAACGGCCTAGAGGTTTTGTTGCTTCGGGAAATGAGAATAATGTATGTAAGCTTGTAAAATCGTTGTATGAATTAAAACAAGCACTGAAGTAGTGGCATGAAAAATTTGACAAAATTATGTTGTCAAATAACTTCAAATTAATGAATGTGACAAATGTGTTTACATCAAAACCACACCTAACGGCTACGTAATCATATATCTATATGTTGATGATATGCTAATCATGGGAAATAATTTGAACATTATTATCTTGACCAAGAAAATGTTGATAAAACATTTTGACATGAAAAAAATGGGAGTAGCTGATGTTATTTTAGGGATTAAAATCTCTAAAACATGTGACGATTTTCCATTGTCTCAATCATACTACATTGAGGCTATACTTAAAAAATTTAAGGTGTATGACGATAAACCAGTTCAAACACCAGTTGACTTAAGTTTATACTTAGCCAAAAATAATGGTGATCCTGTATCTTAGTTAGAATATTCACGTGTTATAGGCAGCTTGATATATATTATCAACTGCACGCGTCCTGATATAGGATATGTAGTTAACAAATTGAGTAGATTTACAAGAAATTCAAGTAATGATCATTGGAAAGCTTTAATTCGAGTTCTTAAATACTTAAGATACAAGATTAGTTATGGATTACACTACTCAAGATATCATGTAGTATTAAAAGGATATATCGATGCAAACTGGATATCTGACTAAAGTCTACAAGTGGTTATGTGTTTATCATTGGAGGCGAAGCTGTGTCTTGGAAATCATCTAAGTAAACTTGAATAGCTCGATCCACAATGCAATCTGAGTTTATTGTTTTACATAACATCGAAGAAGAAGCATAATGGCTTTGAAATTTTCTCGAAGATATTCCGTGTAGGAAAAAATCGGTATCTGCGATTAATATACATTGTGATAATCAATCGGCAATTGCTATGGCACAAGATAGTATGTATAATGGTAAATATCGACATATCGAATGGTATAATCTTGATTAACTATTTTAAATGAAAGGAAAACATAACCGATCCTTTGACAAAAGGATTAACTAGAGATCAAGTATGCCATCTTTCTAGCGGAATTGGCCTAAAGCCTATTAAATACAATCAACATAGCAAAAACCCAACCTTGCATATTGGAGAACTCAAGATATTGGTTCAATGGGACAACTATGTTATGAAAGATTCAGTGTAAAGTACTTACTCACATTCCTACAAACCTAAAGTGCTGGAATAAAAAGATGTTCTAGGATAAGAGTATACTTTTAATGATTCCTATATCTAGAGGTAGACAAGAAATATAGGAGATCACCCATAAAAGTGTGAAGTGGGGCTGCTTCTACGAGAATTTGAGACTTAAATTCTCTTAAAGCACTTATGAAACCAAAAGTTGTTCATGGCCAAAACGAACACAACCATGAGAACCAAAATGGTTAGATGTATGGTGTTGGTACAGTTCTTTTGATTTACACGAACAACTGAATGGTTCAAAATATCGCGTTAACCAATTAGCTTAGTAAATTTGATTGTATTCAACTAAGAAATGTTCAAAGTCACAAGCCACATATCATGATGCTATAATTTGTCGTATGTACTCTTTTGTTAGAGTTTACATATCATTTGTATTTTGGATTGCATATTGTGGAATTTCCATTCACGTGGGGGATTTTTGAAAGTCGTTAAGTATAAAATCATGAAGAAGTAATTTACATGTCGACTTCGACCAAATATTTGGACGTGATCCCATAGTGAAATTATGGAAATAAATAGACTAACCTGTTCCACTCGTTGAATAGATCGTCGTGATACATTTGAAATCTCCAAACCAATTTTAGATGAATGAGAAATTACGGTCTAAAGTTGGAAGAAAGAGAAGAGACTGGATGGAAATTTGACCAATTTAGTCGCTCTCCTAGCACTCAAGCGAGGAGGTTGTCGCTCGAGCAACATGTGAGCAACATAGTTTCTATTTTTGACGTTCGAACGACGCAAGGGTAATAGGCTATCGACAGCAAATGCTGTGACCCTTGGCAAAGGTTGCTGAGTTTGGGACGCGACATTTCACTCACAACCTTTCATTCTCTATAAATTAGACTCTTAGGACGTCCATTTGTTCATCCTAATGATATACAATCATAGCATAACATTAAATTCATCCTTTTCCTAGCCAAAATTCTGTATAAAAGCTATTTTTTCATTTTTCATTCGAAGGAATACAAAAACCAATTTCTGGTTCGTTGTTCTTGTGTTTTGAAGTGCTACTCATACAAGAAGTTTGTCGTTGTATCTTTAGAGTCGATTGCCATCATCTATAGGCACCATTGCGAGGTAAATTTGACTTAAGAACAAAGAGATCAACTCTTACCTCAACTTTGCATACACTTCGTTTGACGTTATATTCTTTTCTTTGGAGTTTCTATTCATATCATTACCGTTACTCTGTCCAATTTATTTTGGTAAGGATTTGAAAGTTGATTTTTGGTTTTAAAATCATCATTCAAATCCATCATATCTCATCCAACAACTTTCATGTTAGGTTGATTTAGCCCCTCTTTGATTCAGCTAAAAGTCAATTTTTATTTGTTAATTTTGATAAAAGTTGATGAAATTTGTGATTAAAAAAGTCAATAAAAATTGTGTGTTATATCAAATATATAATTAAAATTAATTGTTGAGTTTGAATTAAATTTTTATCATTTTTTTAGCTAAAACAAGCATGAATTTAATGTGATTAGTCACATCCATAATCGTGTCTTAGTTACACTTAGGTCTTCTTAATTATACATGTTAATTTAAGAGATTCTTGCTAGAGGGGATTGGGATTGGGATTGGGATTGAGATTGGGATTGGGATTG
>CAIGRO010012608.1:913-10951 GCA_903798355.1 Fraxinus baroniana
TTTTTTTTTTTTTTTTTTTTTTTTTTTTTTTTTTTTTTTTTTTTTTTTTTTAACGTTTCATTCATTATTTTAAGTTACAAATATGCGTTTTAAGCAATTTAAAATTTGTTAAAAATGTTAAAGTGCAGTCATGATAAATATATGTTTGATAAATTTTAAATATAAAAAATAAGTTTACATTAATTGTGAAACGTAAAGTCGTGATTGTTTATATTTCTTTTCAATTTCAACTCCGTTCCAATGTCCTTTTTTCGAACTTTATTTTTCCTACAACGTTTGATTCGATATTTCACGATATGAATATCCATTTAGATTGATTTAATTTTAAAAAAAAATGAATAGGATTTGTTGAGAGGATTCTCTCGAGAAGATTAGGAATGAATATGAAGAGGCGCAATTTGAGGGATTTGGTACTAAATTTGTCGAGTTAATGGTGTGTTTGTTAGGTCATAAATTAAGCACATGTTTGTTGGGTCATAAATTAAGGGCGTGTTTGTTGAATTAAATTTAGCATCGTAAATGATAGCTGTATTATTTGGCTAACTTTTAATATTTCTATTTTACTATAAAAAAAAATAGTATTTACAGTTAAAAAAAAGTTAAAAGTATAATCTAAATATTTATTTAAAAATAGGTAGGTGGCATAATTTTCTGTAATTTTTAAATTTAACGAGCCTGCGATGTCTAGAACGAGACTATAAATAATGTCAAATAAATCTAAGAGCAACATGTAGAAAAGAAGTATTCTTATAAACTATTTTAAAAGCCTTATTGGTTAGCGCAACACTAGTCTAAAGATAAATAATTGATTTCATCTTAGCCCTTATTTAAATATCTTTATTTTTTATACTCATTTTCAACAATACATTCACATAATAATATATTTACTGACTCAATTCAAATTTTTTTCCTACTTTCTAACAATATATTTTCAAAAAATTACAATTCAAAATATCATTTTCTGCGAATTTCTCTTTATAATGACCATCAAACAAGGGTTTAATAAGATTAGAATTGAATATTTAAGATAATTAGAGCCCGTTTAACGTAGATTTGTTAAGAATAAACTTCTGTTTGTTACACATTAAAATTTTCATTCTCATTCTTCTACTCATTTTCAATCACACATCCTTTAATAAAGTAATATTTTCCTTAATTTTTAATCACACGGTCTCCATCAATCTAATATTCCAAAATAATGTGGCTCAAATACACTATAAATATTGTGAAAAATATTTTTTTAAAAATATGTGATTAAAAAATATGAAAAAACTTATGAGCGTACGTGCAAAATTTATTGAATAATGTTATATTAACATCTTGCATGACAACTTTGATTGACATTTTCCCTACGTCGAGGAAATTTGCGAGGTGATGTAATGGACGAGTTCAAAATAAAGAGTGTAAATGATGTCATGTGGAAAAGTGTAAAAACAGGTGTAAAGGAGAGTGTAAATTTAGAGCGACTGAAATTTTGTTTTAATAAGAGAATGTACGGTTAAAAATAAGTTTTAACTCGTACATATTCTCTGTTAGTTTCAATATTTAAACCTACTAACTATATGTCGAGAAATTAAGTATTTTTATGTTTTTCATTGAAAAACCAATAAGCAAGGCAGCATGCATTGGTCAATTAATTTACTTTTAAGACCAAATTCTGTGGACCAATTCCATTTTGGGCACAAAATTGTTTTAATAAAATAAGAACACGACAGGTTTATTTAAAAAATGTCTTCAATTGGTGTCCCAGTGTTAAAAAGGTAAAGTTTATTTGTACCATTCTTGTATCTTTTCATCTTCGTCATCCTTGTAATTACGTTTCTCTCACTTTTTATCTTCAACGAGTTCGGCCCATATGTTTTTTTCACTTACGTCCCTCCCCTCCATTCGAGCTCTTGTCAGATGCATCGCAATGCAATAGCCCAGAGTTGATTTGACGAGATAGATAGAGAAAAAATATAAACCTGATTTAATCTTATTACGATTGATTTTAACTAAATATAAGTCTATTTAGGTGGTGTTTGGTAGAGATTAAAATCAGATTAAAATTGAAAAATTACCTGTTATTATTGACTTTTATTAGACGAGTGAGATCCAATAACGGCCATATTTTCAATTTTAATTGAATTTTAAGCTGTACCGAACAGGGTTTTGATCAAATTGAAATTTAACTATATTGAATTATAATTACACAGTATATATGGAAATAAGTCGTTTTAATTTAAAATTTTAAAAAATAAAGAAGGTTATTTAGAAAGAAAGAAAAAATGATTTCAAGATTAAAGAGGATTCTCCAAGTGGATCATTGCCAGAGGGAAAGAGAAGAAAAGAATTCTCTTTTATTTATGTATAATAAATAATTCAATAAAATAAAAATATTATTTTTTATTCTTTTCAAATAAAATATTGTTTGGATGATTATAAAAGAGGATATGGTTGTCCTTGTATGATTTATTTGATTTTTATTTCATCTGATGATTATCTTTTTCAATCAACTAGCATTATTCTAAGAAAGAAAGTGGGTCCAGGTGGAACTGACCTGCCTGATTATTAGTCCCCGTTTGATGCACATTATTGAGTGGAGAATGCATTTTAAAAACTCATTTGATGGAAAATATGTGATTAAAAAATAAGAATTTTTTTTGAATTTACGCGTAATATTATTTTACTGAAAAATGTGTAGTTAAAATAAATTTTGAAAAAAAATAAATTTTTGTAAGAATGTTGATCAAACACGGTTTTAATATACATTTTTTATTTGAATTTAATACTCAAAATTTTGAAATTCATAGTCGGTGATTGTAATTGTAATTCTATATGACAATTGGTTATTTGAACCCTCAATTTTCTATAATCGATACGCCTCAAATAATAAGTTAATATTTTAAGAGCTTGTTTGGTAGAGATTAAAATCGGATTAAAATTGAAAAATTAGCCGTTATTGTTAACTTTTATTAAACGAGTGAGATCCAATAACGATCATATTTTTAATTTTAATTGGATTCTAATTATTACCAGACTGGCTCTAAATAACAAATTGTTACGTAAAAATGACTACTATGGTTAGGAAACTTCTGGGGCTGAATTGACAGGTTTGTCCTCCATCAACTATTTCCTTACATGGTAAGCTGAGGTTGTGTTTAGCGTCATCAAAGTAATTTTAACATCTTTTTGCACCATTACACATAAGGATAAAATAATAATAATAAAAAAAAAAAAAAAATTGCCCCCCGAGGCACAGCCAAGTTGGCTAAGGACAGACATTGTTGGGCTTGCAACCTCAGCGAGGAGAGTTCGATTTTTGGTTGGAGCAGCTAAGTGATGTAATAATCATTTTTTTGGTTGGAGTAACTTGGTGATGTAATAATCATGGAGGAGACTTCCTTGAAGTTAGGAGTATAAAGGGTGCACGGACCCTGGTCAACTTGGGCATAACCCGCGGTTCACCTCCGCCGTTACTGAAGGGCCAGTGACTGATGGTCCAGGATATAGTTTGGTGTAAGTTGAGATACCTGTGTATCAAAAAAAAAAAAATAAATAAATAAAAGACGGGGATTCTTTTATGCAAGAAATGTGGAGGAAAATTCAGTAAGCTCTAGCAAGACTTGTTCAAGAAATGGGGTTTTAAGAGGGATTTTTCTGCAAAACATCTACGTCTCACGATTATTATTTGTGTTTAGTGATTGCATTGAAAATTAAAAAGTTTTGACGGAAATATTATTCCTCACATGCTATTAAATTTAGCAATGATGGCATTTTCAAAGAAAAAGAAACATTTAATGGACGGCACATAAAATTTGCAAAGTTTAGAGATTTCACACATTGCTTAAGAAGCTTTAGTGATTAAAAAAATTCGTCCCGTCCCGGCACTATTCGGGACGAAAAAAAATCCGCCCCGATGAATTAGTGGTGTAGGGTGGGACGGGACGAGGAGGGGGTGCCCCTCCCGAACCCGTCCCATAAAGAATAAAAAAAATAATTAACTATAAATTAAAATAAAAAAATTAGTTAACTGAAAAATTTTAAAAAAAAATAAAAAAAAATTAAACAGGACAGAAAACAGGGGTGTCCCGGTATCGAACTCGCCCCGTTGCCGGTTGCCATCTCTAAAAAGCTTATGAACGAGTGCAGTTTTGTCTTTCCATCAATTTTGTTCTCCAGAGTAGCAAAATTGTGGGGTGCCCATATTAATAACTTGATAAGAAAATAAAAAATAAGTCAGAAATTGTGCGGTTGGGTTGGGATTAGCTGTCCCCAGTGCATTATTTGCCTTTATCTGTATGCTTTCCTGGCCAGTCTGTGTATCTGTCACCCTCAATGGGAAATTAATGCATAAAGAGTTAAACCAATTTGTGAGAAGAATATAGTGAGAAACAGTATCGAATCTCATGTGGGGAAGGTGATTTGACGAAAAAAATGAACAGTGTCGAATCTCAGGTGGGGAAGGTGATTTGACGAAAAAAATGGCTGTTAAGAGCTCGTTTGGTAGAGATTAAAATCGGATTAAAATTGAAAAACTAGCTGTTATTGTTGACTTTTATTAGACGAGTGAGATCCAATTATTTTCAATTTTAATTGAATTTTAATCGGTACCAAACGGATTCTAAATAACTCAATGATAAAATCTCATGTCATATTATGCCAACAATTATGTCAATTATTCTGACATTGTAGCCTGGATCGTGTATAAAAGTTATTATTATTATTATTTTTTTTTTTTGCAAATTTCATAAATCTCCCCAATTTCTGATAATTTCGAAGACATTCCTTACTTTTGAAATATTACATAAACATTTATTATTCAAGTTTTGAATATTGCATGCTTTCCTTATTTCAAATTTTGAATGATGCATATCTCCCATAAAGATTATGATAATTTCAGAGTTCCCCTCCCTTTTAAAAAATTATTATGGAAACTTCCGTTATTTTAAGTTTTTGAATAATGCATATATCGCTTAACTACTTTTTTTTTCATTCGTTAACATAAATAATAGTGATAATGCTGAAGATATCTTTATGGATTTTCTTCCATCTCGTAGCGCATTTAATAATAATATGATACCTAAAATACTCTTTAACGTTTCTTACTAAATCAATAACAAAGTATTGTTTTCAACAACAATAATGATTATTGTTAAAGTAGCTACAAGATGGAATAAAGTTCGTTATTAGGAGGGTGTTTGGTATAAATTAAAATCAGATTTTAAGTGGATTGTGATTGAAGTTTTTGAAATGTGTGGTTGAAAAGATATGAGAACTCATGAAAGATGTGATTGATATTGATTGTTTAACTTTGACTTAAATTAAAATCAGATTAAAATATGGTCCAAACAGGCCCTAGTATTTTAAATATTACCACTAGTGTTTATGTTAAATATGAGAGAAAAGTGGTTAAGCGAGGTATGTATTATTCAAAAATTTTAAAAAAAATGGACCGATTGATCCAATTGAAAAAATCGAGAACCACAAAAAATTGGATAGGTCATAGGTTAGAAATCGGGACAAAATTCGAATAAGTGTCAAATTCAATCGAGAATTAGTTAATCAATCAATGTTTTCGTAGATTTCACGATTGAAATAAATTTGGAGGGAAAAAAAATGAATTTTAGAAAATAGGGACCAAACATGTGCAATATATAAATATGTACATTACTAAATTAATTTTATTTACTAGTTCGACCCGATCCTTATATTTGATTCTGGACCCTTCAATTAATCTATATGTTTGATCCTCGACCCTTATCATAAACCTTGCGAGGGCCATTGGTTGTTCAAAATGACAAAACATGAAAATAAGGAAGGTTTGGATAATAATTAAAAAAGGAAGGATGTTTCTAAAATTTTCATATACATCAGGGAAGGTATTTATTATTCAAAATTTGGAATAAGAGTTCGCATAAGTTTTGAAAAATCAATTTTTCTAAAATTATAAAAAACCTCATTAAAAGTCCATGTAATTTGCCCTTTTTTCGGAGTACTTTAGGTATTACACATTTTTGTTTAGAGATACTTTAAAGAATTTAAGGCGTGTTCGGTAGAGATTAAAATCGGATTAAAATTGAAAAATTAACCATTATTGTTGACTTTTATTAGACAAGTGAGACCCAATAAGGGCCATATTTTCCATTTTAATTAGATTTTAAGCCGAACCGAACATGCCTTAGTGTTTGAAACAAAATTCAAAGTATATCTTTAGAATCAGAACGTTAAAAGCTTTCATTTTCTCAATTATAAGCTAGTAAAAAATAATCTATTTATTTATAATAAAAAATTAGTATGTGCATTGAACAGTTCATTAAGAGTTTCGTGGAAAAATCTTTTACTGATATATGTATATTCAGAGTACAAACATATTATATGCCTCGTGATTTTTCCTTGGAGTTAGTATATGATATTGAGCTCATTGTTCGTAACCTCAGACTTGATTTCCTCTTGGAGTCCTTGTCTTTACGATACTTGATGACCCTATATTTGTCATGGTCTTGACTTTCGTGGCTATGTACCTTTTAATTTTGCAAGCTAGATGCGTGTGCCGCTCCTAAATCTTGAACATTTTGGTGCAGGTTGGAGCCTTTTCACAAGTTTTTTTTTTAATTTATATTTAGTATATTGTCGTATCTATTCCTATACGTTAATTCATGTACAGAACAATCATCCTTTTGTTTGGAGATATGGTAGGACTCGATTATATCCAATGCTTATGATACATAAGGTACTCATCTCATATCTAACTAATGAGTTATGAGTTTTTCCTCGTGGACTGATAAACATGTCCAATGGTGTTCAGTCTTACTTAAAATAAAATGAAATAAGATAAAATCAATAAAAGATTAATGAACTCATATTTTATGACAAATTTTTTTGTTGCCCACCTGAATTAATAAATGTTTGCTTTCTGTGTAATTTCACTTGTACTAAAAATGGCAAAACTGTTGTATACTTCATGCGCACATGTACAGTGTAGAATTAGAATTTGAAAGTTTAGTAGACTCACAGTGTAAGACAGTTTCTGTGCCAATCAACATGGTGGTGGGCCAGGGTAAACCTTTTTTATACCGTTGTCCAGTTACTTGCTGTTGGTAAATTTTTTGGATGAGACACGTTATTTTTAAAGAATTTATTCTGAAATAATATATTGATAGAGAATGTATAGTTGAATAATAAGAAAAATTTATTGATATGATGAAAAATATTATTTTATTGAAGAATGTATGGTTGAAAATGAGTAAAAGAATGAAAATGAAAATCTTAATGTGTACCAAACATGGACTATCTCTTAACAAAATTTGAGGGTATGTTTCAGCCACATATATTTTGGAAGAATGTATTCTAAAATAATAGATTGATGGATAATATGTGGTTGAAAAAGAAGGAAATGTTATCAATGTGATGGAAAATATTATTTTATTAAAAAATGTGTGGTTGAAAATGAGTAAAAAAATGAAAATAAAAATTTTAATATGTATCAAGGCTCGATAAAAAGTAAAATACCCCAAATTGGTGGGCATTCTTATGCTACTTTCATCCAAATTTGCTTCCTAGATGACACTACAAATTCCATTAGTTTGGTCACATGTGCACATGTTAATGTTACTGCATTTCAAACTTTGAATCACTCAAGTTACGACTAATATCTCGAAAATGTCTAATAGGTAAGAGAGAAAAACATATTGTATGAATGAAGCTTACTTGAACGTTGTAACTTGAATGATTCGATTGTCGAACTACTGGGATTCAAATAGCCTTTTTTTTAGTTCTATTTTTTTCAAAACTCATTTTCAATCACATATTCTTATATAATTTTTTTACACGTTGATCTCAATTGTTTTCTATTTATTAACCATAATTCTCCAAAAAAATACTTTCCCCCAAAACAAACTAGGGGTTAAATAATCTTTCTCACCCCCTATCTCTCTCACACAAACACACACACGAGTGGCATCTGTTCTTCACTTCTGCCAGTCCCTCTCTCTCACACACACATACACATATTTGTGTGTGAAAGAAAGACAAGAGTCAATCAAGTGCCCCACAAAAATTGACAAACTCTAGTTAATTAGGTCCAGTTTCTGCAAGATTTTGAAGCTCTCTCTCTCTATATCTATCTGTGTGTATGTGTATAGAGAAGAAGAAAGAGAGGGAGATGGGGTTAATCAATCACACATAAACATCAAGAATTCAAGATTGATCAAAAAAATTCTTGGATTACCCCACACAGACACACATGGAACTCACGGATTCCAGAAACAATAAACAAATCAACACCACCACCTCTAGCTCCTCCACCTCCGCTATTAGTGGCGCCACCACTTCAGCCACCTACTACCTCACTCCATCTCATCATCTCCTCCAGCGCCTCCACCCCAACGCCCACCATCAACAGTACCAACATGGCCAATCAGCACAATTCATTACTAACTCGTCTGTTGGTGGAGATACTGGTGGCGCGTCGACATCGTCTTCATCCACAGCCACTAACAGTGCTTCCACCTACTCCCCCATTCAGGCACCGCGGCCGCCGAAGGTCGTGAACGCCTCTTTAGCAATCGCTACCGGATCAGAAACCCTTGTTGACTCCTCCAAGAAATCCCAGAACCAGCTGCAAATTACTGTACAACCACAAGAACAGCAAGTACAAACCCAACCACCACCAAAAAAGGTTACCAAGGACCGCCACACGAAGGTCGACGGCCGGGGCCGGCGCATAAGAATGCCGGCCGTCTGCGCCGCTAGGGTTTTTCAGCTTACCCGAGAACTAGGCCACAAGTCCGACGGTGAAACGGTTGAGTGGCTCTTACAGCAAGCTGAGCCAGCTATCATAGCCGCCACGGGTACCGGCACAATTCCAGCTAATTTTTCGACCCTCAACATCTCTCTTCGAAGCAGCGGCTCCACTCTGTCGGCTCCACCTGCAAAATCAGCTCCACATTCTTTTCATGGCGCACTAGGGCTATCACAAAACGCTTACGAAGAGAATTTTTCACAAATGTTAGGGTTTCGCCACCAGCAGCAGCAGCAGCAGCCTCATCTTTTACAAGCAGCTCAAATTGCAGAATCTTTAGCTAGCGGGAGCGGCGGCGGAGCTGGAGATGGTGGCGACTGCGGAGGACAAGAGCCCAACGAGAATTACTCACATAAGAGATATAGAGAAGATTTATTCAAAGAAGAAGGGACTAATAATTCTCAAGGAGAAGGCTCCGATTCACCTTCACACAAGCAATTCAAGGGGAACAATCTGCAAATTATACAAAAATCGCAAGAATCGACGGCCGCCGGACAATCTTCTCCGAGTCTAATCCGACATACCAACATGATGCCCGCCACTGCCATGTGGGCTGTGGCACCAGCGCCAAGCAGCGGAACTACTGCCGGCGGTGGCGCGTTCTGGATGCTTCCATTCACCTCCGGTGGCAACGGCCAGGCTTTAACTGCGGCGGCCACATCCGGGACAACCCCTCAAATGTGGCCATTTCCGAGTGGGAACAGTCTCCAAACGCCATTACATTTCATGCCGAGGTTCAATTATTCCGGGAATCTTGAATTTCAAGGAGGAAGATCGAGTCCATTGCAATTGGGATCAATGCTAATGCAACAACAGCAAACTGCGTCTCAATATCTTGGATTAAATGTGTCGGGGGAGACGAATTTGGGGATGTTAGCGGCGCTTAATGCTTACTCCAGAGGAGGTTTGAATATGAATACAGATCAATTTGAACATCAACAGCAACAGCAGCAGCCTCAAAACACTAAAAGTGGCGATGATGGACAAAATGCTTCTCAGTAATGGTATATAATTTACTTTCAGTAGTTAATTAATTATCTTATCACTAGTTTGATACACAATATTGAACACCACTATCAACTGGCATCTAGTCGAACTTACGTTTGGACCGGATAGGATTAGGCAAAATACATACATTCTCTTTTCTAAAACTATATGGATGTTTGATTCCTATTTTTCCGGAAGCACATTTACATTTACTTTTCCTTCTCTTTTGACCACACATTCTCCATCAATTTACTATTTCAAAATAGATT
>CAIGRO010012632.1:0-13384 GCA_903798355.1 Fraxinus baroniana
TTTTCGATACGAAATTTCCAACAATGAGTTCATTTGTTAATTTTGGTGTGAATTTCCTTTTTGTTTTTGTATTATTTGAATTTGATGTGGTGTATTTGGTGAGGACAAGGTCTTTATTGGTGAAATGATCAACCTATTCTTGAACTCATTTGTCAATTTTGGTATAAAATTTTCTATTTCTATTTTATTTGGATTTGGTGGGATATATTTGATGGACGAGAATTAATGAGAGATAAGTGTAAAGAAGTTGTCAACATTTACAGATAGCAAAGTGATAGTGGAAGAGAAGACTTGTGGGGTCAAGTGCTCACAATGGCTCTGATACCAAGTAGAAAATATGTAAAGAAGTTTAGAAATGAATAAGAGACTTGTTTATAATATTATTGATTAATGATAATATGTCGTGAGCACCTAACGCATATTTATTCTTATCTTTAATAAGATAAATTCAACAACTCTCCATTATTATTGTAGCCAGTGTTTATCCAAAAATAGATTAAAAAAATATATATAAAATAACAAATAAACACCTTTGCATTTATCCTTTAATTTGAATTTGACAATTTTATCACTTTAAGATTTTATGGTCTCCTTATCATACCTTCCATTCTCATCATTTTTGTTGCCAAGTTGTGTGACATTTCTAATACTTAGTAAGCAATAATACAATTTTAAATCTTTGAATACAATACTTCTTAAACAAAAATGTAAATAGGCCTTTCATCGAATACATGGCATGCACGAGAAGCTAATGCAGACTCGCCTTCCACAACCAGGAAAGAATTACTTATAGTGAACACTGTAATTTCATCCATTTCCTTTACTGAATAAATGTTAAGCTTCTTAAATGTGTATAATGCCTAAAATCAGTGCATATACTGATATAAGCTGAAACCACATGAAACCGATAAAGCTGAAAACACATGAAACCGACAACGTAAACAAAGAATACTGCTTTCGTGTACAGTGTATTGCATGTGCGTATGATAAAAGCCAGGGGAAACCAGAAGTACAAGGCAAGTGAGCCTCCGGCGCCGCGCCGCCGCGTCGGAGGGTTCGGGAGGAACTGTGAAATGGGTTTACAGGTGGATCCCTTGGGCCTGTCCGTTTGGTAATGGGCTTGTAAACATTCTTGTAGTGACCCAAATTAAAATATTGGGCTGGTCCATTTGAAGAGACGCCTAGTATAGCCCATCATGGGCCTTGGCCTATCTGGGATTTGCAGATGGATTGGTGAAAGAGTATTATAAGAGCCGAGCATCGAGATAATTCAAAACGAGGAAATTACACCTAGCCCTGATTTTAAAATTTTCAATTCAAGATAAATTCTAGAGGAAATTACACCTAGCCCTGGTTTTAAAATTTTCAATTCAAAAATCCGATTTGAAGTTTATTTATACAAAAATCAGATATTTCATTTTAAACTCAAACCCTAAAAATCAAAAATCGCCTATCTCTTCTTCTTCTTCTTCTTCTTCTTCCTCCTACCGCCGCCATCAACGTGACAAGTGGTTGAGCAGAGGGGTGGTGTTGATGAAAATCCGGTAGAGGAAGCTGAAATTGGTGTGGACGCGGCTGCGGCTGCGATTACTGAGGTGGTAATGGTAGGCCACTCAACAGGCCCAGGTGGTGGAGGTTTGTGATCTGTTCGAGGTGTGCGACAATTTTGAATGCGATGGTGGAGGCATAATTGGATGACTTATCAATTCCCACTTCCCTTTCTACATGGCTCATTTCCCTATTACGCCTAGGAGGGTGAGCTCTTTGGCTCTGCATTTCCTCTGGTTGGTATTGCTCATGCGGAGCATAGGGGGGAATTGGGTGGCCTCCATGACCTCGCATTTGCATCAGGAGCTCTTGCATTGCCAAGTTTTGATTTGTGATGTTTCTTATATTGGCCGTCGGTCGCCATTTCCCTAGTGAGCTGGGACGCTAACCTCCTTCCAGCTCGTCTATGATGGTGGTGGGGTCGACGCCTAGTGGCTGGAGCTGATGTCGCTGGGATCTCATCATCAATCTCCCTTACACGCCTTGGAGGGGAGTCTTCTTCCGAGCTCATTTCCTCTCGAACTGTAGAATTTAAAGGTTTAAGATTCCTCAACTCTGGGAGCTTCTTCTTGTTCTTTCTTCAAGAACAAATCGTTTTCTAAAAAAAGGGGATGCCCTAAAATATCCTTTCCAATAGCTTTTTTCACGAGGTTGCTCGTGGTTATGGTGTGGTTTCCCACAAACGGCGCCAATCTGTTGACTCCTAAAAATGTTGCCAACAGATGTCGGGCCCACTCGTGTACCTGTAAGCCAAATCCAACACGTTAACTCTGGTCGACGGTCAGGACGGCTTCGAGAATTAAACGTGGGAGTGACTTGATGACACGAGACGTCACTGTTCGGACTCCGGCGAGATGAACGAAACACGATTGTATAAGAAACTAATCGATAAAGAACAAGATTTGTGGTTTAAATATGATAGTGGATGAGAGAATAATATAGCTCCAAGTATTAGGAGTTTCATTAGCCCTTTATTGTTACATGGTGGGGATATTTATAGCATTACAAATTAAATGGTGACATTTGGATCAATTTACACGTGACCTCATCTCCTCAGTCAAGACATCAAATTGACTCTACTAGTCTAACAAGGAATTAAATGTTCTTATATTGACAAGACGGGACATAAGTATACTTTTCTCAAAGTCACATCAGTCATTCACATAAAGATCTTCATCATTAACACATCTGCACACATGGGCCGTCGCCAACTTCGGATCCTTAGAGCCTCGAAGTGGCAGGGCTTCGGCTACAATGATGACTTCGGATAATGGGTGGGCCTCGGAAAGCCTGGAACTGTTTGAGTTGTGATGCCACGTGGTAGCTCTTTACATATGGGTCGTAACAGGAATGATGTATTTATAGTGGTAGGCAAACCTTATTTTTCGAAGTGATTATAGAGTTAAGTGTTGGAATATGATTAGGAGTCCAAACCTCCTTTATTGGAGGTGTTGCCTAAGATAAGACTCGTTTATGACATAGGATCCCTAAACTGTGGTGATTGGGTAGGAACAGAGTCATTGGTCGAATTGGTGTCTGTTAGTGAAAGATGTTAGACGAGGATGCACATCGTCAAGAGGTGATGTATGCTCGAGGACATATCCCGATGACCCTCATCACCAAATCACCCAAAAACATTGGTGTGATAGCTCGAGCATTATGGGCCATGTGCTCGAGCAGAAGACGTACCTCGAGCTATGTAGGATGCGTCTCAAAGGTTTGGAAAGGCTCAAGTTGGATAGGGATAGAGTTCTTTCGGGATGAGGACTAGTACGCTCAATCGCGGAGCACTTTGAGAAATTGGATAAGGCAAAATTTCGAGCACATATCCTGAGGATTACTGACGTGATTTTGGAGGCATTCTGGAGGATCCATCCTCGAGTAATTGAAAGATGAGACTCCTAGAAATTCTCGTGTTTGAGGTGTCATAATAATGACCACATCAATTATAAATTTGTTTTAATAGAAAAATGTGGTTATTCCAAGAATACAAACAAGAAATTGAATATTAGCACAATCACCAACCCACCATTTAGTCTTAACGCCAAGATCACGGACTGAGATACCAATTCTCTTTCACGTTCTTTTTGAAAGGGACACTAATTTTTGTCCACCACACAATTTAATTGAACATTCTTTTGTCACGCTCTACATTTGAATCAATTATTAAGTCACTGTTTGGTTGGTGTAGATTAAATTTAAATATTTAATATATTTTGATAAAAATTGATAAAATATATTATTAAAAAATTGTGAATATTATGAAATATGTAGTAAGAATTAATTATCAACTTTGACTTAAGATTTTAAATTAATTTTAATTCAAATCAAACATAGGCTAAATAATGCATAACTATACAATTTATTTGTTTAATTAATAGAAATTGAATTTTCTGTACCCACAAATGTTGAATTTTGACCATGATTGATATTTTCTGATTCTATAATTTGAATCTTTTATTTATTTTATTAAATATAATTTGGTTCTTTTATTTAGTTTAATTAATTAACATGTTACCTAAAAATCTTCATACAGTTAACGTCTTACCCATTTTAATGTATTAGTAGCGATTTTACACAAATAAATTATTGTACCATTTATATTGTTTACAAAATCATGTGTGTCATACGTGACATGTGAATTGTGATCCTTTGACCATATTATATGACATGCGAAATTGATGTGTGAACAACAATTGTGACCTCTCTTTTATAGCTTACTTGTGATTTCTCCTTTTTAATTTATCCATGTGACCTCCTCGTCATCTTACGGTGAAGAAGGAGAAGAACGGTAAATAATACTGAAAACGGTAAAAATCTAATTTGTATAATTTGGCTCCTATTTAAATCTCTCTTTTTTTTTTTTTTTGTTAAGAATGTATTTTAAAATAATAAATTGATAGAGAATGTATGATTTAAAATTAATTTTTTTTTAACTTGTGTGTAATATCATTTATTGAAAAATGCGTGATTGAAAAGAAGAGACACTAATGTGTCTTGAAAATAACGGGATCAAACAAGGGCTGAATTTCAAAACTTAGAGCTTGTTTGCTAGAAATTAAAATCGGATTAAAATTGAAAAACTAGCCGTTATTGTTGACTTTTATTAGACGAGTTAGACTCAATAACGATAATATTTTCAATTTTAATCTGATTTAATGGTTACCAAACAGGCTTTTAAAAACAAATAAACATTATCACGATCAAGGAGATTGTGAACAAAACAAAAATACATTTAAAATATTTTTTAAATAATAATACCTTATTTTTGTGAATAAAAAAGACAATGCATAATTTTTTATAATGGATATGAAACGCATAGTTTATCTAATTTTCTATTTTGAAAAGGTTAAGGCAGCATCGTTAAATTCGAGAAAAAAATCCACGTTAAGAATCCGCCTAGGAGGTCTCACATCAGTTGATCTTGTCTCCTCATGTACTAATATCTTCTGGAGACTGGAGATCTGCAATTCTTCTGCATCAGATTCCAATTTTCTCATTTCAGAAAACCAAAACGCAAGCTGGGTTTTTTTTTTTGAATTCAGCCGCAAGTAAGTTTTCTTAATTAATAATTGATATTGACCGTGAGATATACTCATGTATTCTCAGTGTCTGTCGCTTCTTTCATGTGTTTATTGATTGAGTGCGAATCTCTGCTGTAATATATATAAAAAAAGCAAAAAAATAATCATTTGACTGCTTTAAGTGGGATGATTATTGACTTGGAGGTCAGGTCATAATTTCAAGTAATTCTATATTCATATTCTGTATGAGAGTTGAAGGTCAATCATTGTTAAAAAGAGAGAGAAAAAAAAAAGGACAGGTTTGGCCATGTTATACTGGAATTAGTTAATGATTGAGTTGCTTGGAAAAGACAAAAGTATTATTTTTTATGGGTTTTTCCATATGTGCGCTTGAATTCAGTTCTGTTTATAGAAAAAAATGAGGATTTTTGCATTTCTTCCAATCTGCATACAAAGTATATATGTATTACTTTTTGGTCTGGGATGATGAAGAAAGCATTTTTTTTCATTTTTGCCTCATTAGGATTTAAGCGAGGAATCTTCCGTTTTTGCTTGGATATGCAAATATGGAGGCAAAAGGTAATATATCAGAATACAGACGTAAGCTGGACAAGACACTGAGATCTCAGAACTTGGCAAATGAAGAAACACTCAAGACTCTAGTGAAGGATCAATTATTACGTTCATCAGTGGATTTGCAACTTGGAGGTTGGATATTATTGACTTATAATGTTCTAACATCTTCAATTAGGCTAGACGTTATGTTTAAGATATCACAGACTCTGTCATATGTGATTTGCAGAACATTTTAACAATGTAGTGGAAAAAAGAAGTAAAGAAGTGTCTAGTTTTCTAGATATGCTGAGGAGTGCTTCAGTCGATAGCGTTGAGAGGTCAAAGTCCAGTGAGGAATTGGAAAGTGGCTGGAAAGTATGTTGTTTGTCATTAATAGTCTTCCTCATTCAATTTCCATGAGGAAATTGGTGTAGCTTCATCATCAGCGAGCTTTTATGACAATATCAACATTTGAGGCTTGCCCTTTTCAAATCTGGGATGTTGAGAATTTCATGATACAGAACTTTTTCGGCTTCACAATCTTTTAATTTCTTGGTGAAATTGCTAAATTTTTATTGCATGAAAACTCATCCAATGTTGAACATACTACGATTCCTTTTCAACTAGAAATGTGTTCATTATTCTGTTTTTAAGGTTGAATACTGGGAGTCTGTAAAGACTTTATTGCTTATTCTTCTAATTTTGCAGATAAAACAGGACACGGAAGAGTTCCGGGTTATGTATCGAGAAGGGCCACAAGGCACTCCCTTTCATACACTACTTGTTGAAGGCTATGTGGATGCTCCGCTAGATGTTTGTAAGCTAAATTACACTGCTCTGAAAATTTCAGTTTATCATCTGCTGAGTGAAAAGTCACTTAAGACCTGCACAAGTTTATAAATCTCCATGCACGTCTTTTAAATCACATTTCATAATGTATTGCAGGCATGTGTATATCATGGGAGTCGAGTCTCTATAAGAAATGGTGAGAGTTGCACTAAACTGTATATCCTTAAACTTTGGGGGCACAGTATATGTATCTAAGTTGCTGGCATGCTGCCTTTTCTAATATGAATTAGCTCTCCGAATAAATATTTTAGTTGGGTAAGCAGAATCTGGTTACAAGCTTCTTCTTTCTTGATGCAATAGAAAGTTAATAAGTGTTAACAGAATTGACAGCTGGATATGTGCTGGCCTAGTCTTTAAAGGCAGCATATATTCTATCCTTTTTTAGTCTAGCTATATATATAGAAGAGTATATTGTATATATGGATAGAATTGATAGGAATTTATTGGGACCTTGATAGTCCTGTGTAATGGCTGATTTTCAGCCTTATACTTAGCCAGACAACTTCTATATAAAGGGAACAACTCTCACAAGGAGAGCATCAAGAACAAAACCTAAATTGACAATAATCAATCTAACCACCAATCTGAAAGAACAAAACCTAAATTGACATGGTATCAGAGCCACAAATTATTTTCGTGGTTTTCCCTCGGCTTGTCTGAATTTGCAATTTTTTTTAGTGTTGCTTTGTGGCTGTCAGTTCCTGGTTTTCTGTTGCTGTTGGCTGGAGTGTTTTTGGTTCTGACGAATTCTTGGTGGCTGTCAACAGATTCTGGAGGGGTATTTCTGGTGAATCAGGTTTATACTTTCTGATTATAATTTTGTTGCAATTCAGGTTTGGGTGTGTGACTATCGGCAATTAATTTTTTGGTGGTGTTGGGCTGTTGCAATTCTTGTTCCAGCAACTGTTGTGATTATCTATCAATTTTTTTTGTGGTTAGTATGTCTGGAGAAAATTCTATTGTTCGCCTTAATGGAAAGAACTACGCCAGTTGGGAATTTCAGTTCCGGATGTTTGTGAAAGGGAAGGAGTTATGGGGTCATTTGGATGGTTCTTCTAAGGCCCCAACTGATCCCAAGGAACTTAGTTTATGGGAAAGCAAGGATGCTAGAATTGCTTCCTGGCTACTCAGCTCTGTTGAACCTCATATGGTCAACAATCTTCGTGGGTTCACTACTGTTAAGGCTATGTGGGATTACCTTCGACGAATTTATTATCAAGATAATTCTGCCCGAAAGTTTCAATTGGAGTTAGACATTGGAAACTCTCGCCAGGGAAACCTCTCTATTGAGCAATTTTATTCCGGTTTTATGAATTTATGGAGTGATTATTCTGGATTGGTGCATTCTCAGGTTCCCAAAGAAGCTTTGACAGCACTACAAGCAGTTCACTCTGCGAGCCAGCGGGATCAATTCTTGATGAAGCTAAGACCCGAGTTTGAAAGTGCAAGAGCTGGGTTAATCAATCGCACTCCTGTCCCCTCTTTGGAAGTTTGCTTGGGTGAACTCTTGCGTGAAGAACAGCGTCTCGCCTCACAGCTTGGTCTTAATCACGATGCTGGAGATTCTGAGATGGTTAATATGGCATACGCTGCTCAAGGCAAAGGACGATCCAGATCTCCACCACAATGTTATAGTTGCAAGGAAATTGGGCACATTGCCAAACATTGCAGTAAGAAATTCTGCAATTATTGCAAGAAGGAGGGTCATATCATTAAGGATTGTCGTGTACGCCCTCAGAATCGATCCGCTCCTGCTTTTCATACTGCTGTTCAGTCCGCTTTTTCCCCTCCGCCCGCTATTCCAAGTTCTTCTTCCAACATTACTCCCGAGCAGGTTCAACAGATGATTATTTCTGCTCTTTCTGCTCTTGGTCTTCAAGGTAAGACACATCTTCTTACCTCTCCTTGGTTATTTGACTCTGCGGCTTCAAATCACATGACTAGCAGTTCGGAAGCCTTACAAAATGTTCGTAAGTATGATGGTGAGCAACATATTCAGATCGCAGACGGCAGTACTCTTCCCATTACTGCGGTTGGAAATCTGGGGACTTCCTTTACTAATGTTTTCGTGTCTCCTGATTTATCTGCCAATCTCATTTCTGTTGGACAATTAGTAGAAGATAATTGTACTATTCATTTTGATAAATCTGGTTGTCGTGTGCAGGATCAAGCGTCGGGACAGGAGATAGCGAAGGGGCCTAAAGTGGGACGTCTTTTTCCTCTTCAGTCGTTTTCTGTTCCTCGTTCAATTTCTATTGGTTGTTCTGCTCTTGCTAATAATACTAGCCATTTTTGGCATAAGAAATTGGGTCATCCCAACTCTGTAATTTTGACACATCTTATGAAACATGGTTACTTGAGTAATACAAATGAGTTTTCTTCCTTGAACTTTGATTGTGCTTCTTGTAAACTAGGAAAAAGTAAATCTTTACCTTTTCCTTTGCAAGGTAGTCGTGCTTCTACATGTTTTGAAATTATTCATTCTGATGTTTGGGGTATGAGTCATGTTCCTTCTCATGCTCAATACAGATATTTCGTGACATTTATTGATGATTACAGTCGTTTCACGTGGATCTATTTTCTTCGTTCTAAAGCTGATGTGTTTTCAACCTTCAAAACTTTTGTTGCCTATGTAGAAACCCAATTTTCTACCTGTATTAAGATCTTACGCTCAGATTCTGGGGGAGAATACATGTCTCATGCTTTTCAATCTTTTCTCCAACAGAAGGGTATTCTTTCTCAGCGTTCGTGTCCTTATACCCCTCAACAAAATGGTATCGCAGAGCGTAAAAATAGGCATATTTTAGATGTTGTTCGTACATTGATGCTTGAATCTTCTGTCCCTCCTAGATTTTGGGTAGAAGCAGTGTCTACAGCCGTATATTTGATTAATCGTCTGCCTACTCCTACCTTGCATCTTGATTCTCCATATTTTCGTTTGTTTGGTGTTCCTCCTGATTACAATTCTTTGCATGTTTTTGGTTGCATTTGTTTTGTTCACTTACCTCCCATTGAACGTCACAAGCTTGCTGCCCAATCTGTTCAATGTGCTTTTCTTGGCTATAGTAACTCTCATAAAGGATTTGTGTGTTATGATGCGGATGCTAACAAGCTTCGTATTTCTCGCAATGTGATTTTTTTTGAAAATCAATATTTCTTTCCGTCTCGTACTCATTTTGATTCTTCCTCTATTTCACTTCCTGCTTTTGACGATGTATCTAGTACTCATTCTCGTTTTAAGCCAGGTGTTGTGTATCAGCGACGTCGCCCACTGCCTCTTCCTTCCTCTGAACCGCCACCTGATCCTGTCTTACATGAGCCCCGCCGATCTACTAGGGTTTCAAGGCCCCCAAATTGGTATGGTTTTTCTTCTTCCGCTCTTCAAGCTACTCTTGATACTACTTTTGTGCCCAAGTCTTATTCTCAGGCTTCTACTCAAGAATGTTGGCGCCTAGCTATGCAAGACGAACTTCAAGCTCTTCAGGACAATCACACGTGGGACATCGTCCCTTGTCCTGCCGGAGTAAAGCCTATTGGGTGCAAATGGGTCTACACCATCAAGCTACGCGCTGATGGTTCTATCGACAGACATAAAGCTCGTCTGGTAGCACTCGGAAATCGGCAGGAGTATGGGCTTGATTATGAGGAAACATTCGCTCCCGTGGCTAAAATGACTACTGTCCGCACTGTTATAGCCATTGCTGTTTCGAAAGGATGGTCGCTTCGCCAGATGGATGTAAAGAATGCATTTCTACATGGTGATCTCAAGGAAGAAATATTTATGTCTCCTCCTCCTGGCTTGTTTTCTTCTTCTTCTATTGAGGTTTGTCGCTTAAAGCGATCTCTGTATGGTTTGAAGCAGGCACCGCGAGCATGGTTTGAGAAGTTTCGTACTACTCTACTGGATTTCACTTTTACTCAGAGTCAGTATGACTCCTCTCTCTTCTTTCGCAACACTACCCTTGGGATCGTTATTCTTCTTGTATATGTCGATGATATTGTGATTACTGGATCTGATCTTCAATTAATTGAGCAGCTCCAACAGCGCCTCAAGTCTTCGTTTCATATGAAAGATCTTGGTCCACTGCAGTATTTTCTTGGACTTGAGGTTCAACATTGTCCTAAAGGCACGCTCTTACATCAGCATAAATACACCCAAGAACTTCTCTCTTTAGCAGGCCTTCAAGACGGGAATTCGGTTCTTACACCTATGGAGGTCAATTTGAAACTGCGTCAATCGGATGGTGATCCCTTATCTGATCCTTCCATGTATCGGCAGCTGGTGGGCAGTTTGAATTATTTGACCATTACTCGACCTGATATCTCGTTTGCTGTTCAGCAGGTCAGTCAGTTTATGCAGGCTCCATGCCAGTCACATTTGACCGCTGTCCGTCGTCTTCTTCGGTATCTCAAAGGGACATCTGGTCGCGGCTTGTTTTTTCCCTTAGAGAATTCTTTACAGTTGAAGGGTTTTAGTGATGCCGACTGGGCTGGTTGTGTGGATACTCGTCGTTCTGTTACGGGTTGGTGCATGTTTCTTGGCGATGCCCTCATTTCTTGGAAGAGTAAGAAGCAGGCTCGTGTCTCGAAGTCCTCCACCGAGTCTGAATATCGAGCTATGTCGTCTGCCTGTTCTGAAATTGTATGGCTTCGAGGGTTGTTAGGCGAACTTCGTGTTCAACAGTTTACTCCTACTCCGCTTCATGCTGATAATACCAGTGCTATTCAGATTGCTGCCAATCCTGTTTTTCATGAGCGTACCAAACATATTGAAGTGGATTGTCATTCCATTCGTGAAGCCTTTGCTCGCCAGGAGATTACTCTTCCACACATCTCCACTGAACACCAAACAGCTGATGTCTTCACCAAGGCTCTCTCTCGTCCTCGCCATCAGTTCTTGATTGACAAATTGATGCTTTTCGATCGCCCAGCATCAATTTGAGGGGGGATGTTAACAGAATTGACAGCTGGATATGTGCTGGCCTAGTCTTTAAAGGCAGCATATATTCTATCCTTTTTAGTCTAGCTATATATATAGAAGAACAAAACCTAAATTGACAAGTTTCACCAGAAGCAAAAATTGGTAGTTCTTCATTCACATGTTTTCTAGTATATGGAATGGATTAAAAATCATTTGGTTATTTAATCTTTATGATTCACTGGCCTCTACAGATGTAATAGTCAAGGCTCTTGCTGATCATATGGTTGATTCAAAGGAAAACATGGATAGTAATCTAATTGCTTCCTTTCGTAGTGGAAATTTGGTAATATTCAGTTTGATAGTTTTTTCTGGGGTTGAACTATTGAAACTCCAAAAAATGATTGTACTTGCATTTTGATCGCATAACAGGATTCAGTCAAATTATTGACCAACATCTTCTCCAGTTGCTTGGAGGAACAACTTCAAAGAAAATTACCTGAGGTGAGTTGCTTATTTTAACAAAAACTGTTGCATTCCTTAATTCTCAAAATGCAGTTTCTGGCTCATATTCTTTCTTAGATGTCAGAATACGTGATGTTTCTGAATAGTTGGTGGATTTCATTTTATGCTTTCAAAAATTTCTCTTGGTATGGACTTTGAAGATAACTTATCTCCTAAATAACTAGATAAGATGCGAGAAATTGGGATATTCTGGAAGGATGCCTCCAGAATTTCAGGTTCTTGTAAGTACCAGCTGGCCCCCGAAATACAGTCCACCGTTCTTAAGATTCATGCTGATTTCTACCCTTAGAGATCATACTGGACTGTGGGGTTGTATTTGATATAATCAGCACGTGCAACAAATTTTTCTTACCGTGGACTTTCTTGATTCTTGTTTTACTGTAAATTTAATCTAATTTGGATGAGACAAAGCTTTCAAGTGATGAAATTTTCATTTTAATTTTGTATCACATGCTACAATGTTGCATTCATGATGACAACACTTTGATATTTGTCCAACTGCTGGTAGAGAGCTACTTGATTTTGGAAAGATTTTTGTGTTCTACTGAGATGTAGATTGACGACAATATTATTGACTACTATTCATATTCAACCAGTTAAAATCGGGTCTATTGGATCAGAGAGAAAGAAATTGCTCACCTGTGCATTTGACATCTGTGCCTCTCGGGAATTTGTCAAATCCTGAGAATGGCAAGGAATTTATTCTTAGTGGTGTTTGTAATTGTAATTTAATGCTTATTTTGTTGGTGTCCACATACTGGTTTGAATCAATCTAAAGAACTATTGTATTTACTAAGATGGTCAACGTCTTTGACATCTATCGAAGTTGTTGATTCTGTCGGTCAGTATGTGACTATGAACTACAGAATCATGGGGGTGGAATTTTCAGTTGCAATAACATATTTTTAAAGGGGTTGGTTAAGAGTTCTGAAGGCTATAATAACATATGTTTAAAAGGGGTTGGTATGTGAACAAAGTTGAAGGCTATGCTCTCTATTCCATCAGAACCTTTTATAGTAAGAAATATCACCTTTCAAGGAGGGAACGGTTTCTCCATGTATCTAAAGCAACGGCACGGGATCCACTCAATTGCTTCATTCTGTTTCAAGTCTCTTACTGCCAACTTGCATAAATAACACATACTAGTAATACTTTTTGAACTAAAAATCAGATAAATCATATTATGGTGAGTATAGATTCATTTCATAAAAATCTGCTGTTGATTTATATAAGGTACTCATTTGCAGTTTACTATGGACATATTTGATCTACAGTGTTGTAGGGCCTGCATTAAGACCGGTAAGTGCAATCATTGGAATCTGATTGGGAAGCAAGAAAGGGAACTTTTGGTAAACATCTTGTGCTTTTATGTTAAAAGTTCTGACTATATATTCTTTGACATGAAAGATGTGACAATATATGATTTATCAAAATTCCTTCCTTTCCAAGTCTCTTATCTAATAGG